>JAQFVV010007530.1:0-80645 GCA_028023455.1 Epiperipatus broadwayi | reverse complement strand
CCAAATACAGCCAGGTTACAAATTAATAATGAGGGTATAGTTGCTACAGAAGTATAGTTGCTATGGGGGTATAGTTGCTAGGGGGGTATAGTTGCTATGGAGGTATAGTTGCAATGAGTTATAGTTGCTATGGGGTATAGTTGCTATGGGGGTATACCTGCTATGGGGGTATAGTTCTATGGGTGTATAGTTGCTATGGGGGTATACCTGCTATGGGTGGTATAGTCACTAGGGGGTATAGTTGCTATGGGGGTATACTTGCTATGGGGTATAATTGCTATGCGGGTATAGTTTTATAGGGGTATAGTTGCTATGAGGGTATAGTTGCTATGGGGGTATAGTTGCTATGGGGTTATAGTTGCTATGGAGGTATAGTTGCTATGGGGTATGGTTGCTATGAGTATAGTTGCTATGTTGTATAATTGCAATGGGGTATAATTGCTATTAAGGTATAGTTGCTATGGAAGTATAGTTGCTATGGGGGTATATTTGCTATAAGGGTATAGTTGCTATGAGGGTATAGTTGCTATGGGGGTATAGTTGCTATGGGGTTATAGTTGCTATGGAGGTATAGTTGCTATGGGGTATGGTTGCTATGGGTATAGTTGCTATGTTGTATAATTGCAATGGGGTATAATTGCTATTAAGGTATAGTTGCTATGGGGGTATAGTTGCTATGGGGGTATATTTGCTATAAGGGTATAGTTGCTATGGGGGTATAGTTGCTAAGGGGGTATAGTTGCTATGGGAGTATAGTTACTATGGTGGTATAGTTGCTATGGGGGTATAGTTGCTATGGGGGTATAGAGTCTATGGTAGTATAGTTCTATTGGGGTATAGTTGCTATGGAAGTATAGTTGCTATGGGGATATAGTTGCTATGGGGTTATAGTTGTAATGGGGTATTGTTGCTATAGGGGTATAGTTGCTATGGGAATATAGTTGCTATGGAGGTATAGTTGCTATGGGGGTGTAGTTACTATGGGTGCATAGTTGCTATAGGGGTATAGTTGCTATGAAAATATAGTTGCTATCGGGGTATAGTTGCTATGGGGGTATAGTTGCTATGGGGTATAGTTCCTATGGGGGTATATTTGCTATGGGGGTATTGTTGCTATAAAGGAATAGTTGCTATGGCGGTATAGTTGTTATGGAGGTATAGTTGCTATGGGGTATATTTGCTATGAAGGTATAGTTGCTATGGTGGTATAATTGCTATGGGGGTATAGTTGCTATGGAGGTATAGTTGTTATGGGGTTATAGTTGCTATCGGGGTATAGTTGCTATGGGGGTATAGTTGCTTTGGGGTATAGTTGCCATGGGTGTATAGTTGTGATGGGGGTATAGTTGCTATGAAGGTATAGTTGCTATAGGGGTATAGTTGCTGTGGGGTATAGTTGCTATGGGGGTATAGTTACTATGGAGGTATAGTTGCTATGGGGGTATTGTTGCTATGGGGTATAGTTGTTATGGGTGTATAACTGCTATGGGGGTGTAATTGCTATGGGGTATAGTTGCTATGGGGGTATAGTTGCTATGTGGGTATAGTTGCCATGAGGGTATAATTGCTATGGAGGTATAGCTGCTATGGAACTATAGTTGCTATGGGGTATAGATGCTATTGGGGTATAGTTACTATGGGGGTATAGTTGCTATGTGGATATAGTTGCCATGGGGGTATAGTTGCTATAGAGGTATAGTTGCTATGGAACTATAGTTGCTATGGGGGGTAATGATGCTATCAGGGTATAGTTACTATGGGGGTATAGTTGCTATGGGTATAGTTGCTATGGGGGATTATAGTTGTTATGGGGGTATTGTTGCTATGGGGGTATGGTTGCTATGGAATATAGTTACTATGGGGGTATAGTTGCTATGGAGGTATAGTTGCTATGGGGTTATGCTTTCTATGGGGGTATAGTTACTATGGCGATATAGTTGCTATGGGTGTATAGTTGCTATGTGGGTATAGTTGCTATGGGTGTATAGTTGCTATGGGGGTATAGTTGCTATGGAGTTATATTAGCTATGGGGGTATAGTTACTATGGGGGTATAGTTTTTATGGGGTTATAGTTGCTGTGGGGTTATAGTTGTTATGGGGGTATAGTTGCTATGGGGACATAGTTGCTATGGGTGTATAGTTGCTATGGGTGTATAGTTGCTATGGGAGTATAGTTGCTATGGGTGTATAATTGCTATGGGGATATAGTTGCTAATGGGATATAGATGTGTTAATCAAGAAAGGGAGTTGGAGAGATGGAGAACTAGTATGGAGAGTAAACATAGTTTAAATATTTATAAAAGTAAACGGAATATTGGGTGTGAGTTAATTTATGATAATAGCATGGAAAGTAGTTTATTGTTTAAGGCTCGAAAGAGATCATTAGCAACAAGGGAATATACACATAAATGGAAGAATATGGATATTTTAGCCTACAAGTTGTGTAAGGAAGGCATCTGTTAATTGAATGTAAATGCCTGAGAGTAGAGAGAGTACAAATAATGAAATTTAAGAATAAATATAAACAAAGTGATTACACAGAAGGTGACTTATTGTTTTTTTATGGTGGGTTTGGGAAAAGTCAAGGGGTATTTAGATATAAAGGTTATGGAGTTGACAAAGATTATGTTATGGAAATGGGATGGAGCAGGATAGAGAAGAATAGGGGAAATCAGGGTGGGAATGGAAAGGGAAATCGAAATGGCTAATAGGTTTCTCTCAGCATAGTTGCAGAGAGTTTCCTGACTCCATATAAGGAAAAGTCACATTGCATTACATCACTTTACAAATGATATTAAATAATTAATTTAATGTCTACTTGAGAAAGAAATTCTTGTTTTGCAAATTTCAAATAAACAACAGTTAGAATTAAGACATTGTTTTGCAGATTTCAGTACAACAATAATTCGAAAATAAAATTTGATTATCCCACCCATTCCATGCTTACAGCTTTAAAAAATACTCACTATTATTTGTTTATTAAAATTACCTAAAGTCTTTTAACACTGCCTGTATTTGTGACAGAAATCATAAAATTCATCAATTAGTTAAAATTGTGAACTGAGATGCTTGGAATCCGGAAGAAGCTGTAGTTCCCTGGAAAGAATTTGAAGAAAAATTACCAGATTTTTACAAAGCATTTCATCATGAGATTTCAATTAATGATTTCCATGATTATGTTGAAAATGTTATGAGAAATTCTCAGAAACATGTTGTACCTGAATTTATCCAAAAAGCTAAAATTATAATTAAAACCATTGCTGTGAGTTTCACAGAGGCTGAATGAGGGTTTTCTGTGATGACCACAATTTATTCAGATAAAAGATATCATCTTGAAGTGAAAAATGCAGCAAATATTCTAGTAATAAATTGGATAGTTCTTCCATTAGATCATTGGGATTGCAGAGACTCACTTTAAGTATGGCTAAGAAATCACAATACAGCTGATGATGCTATAATCAAAAAGCATCATCAACCTGAAAATACATATGATGTGAATAGAATGCCAATATGGAAATATCTTGCCAAATAAATGTTTTTTTCCAATTATAAAAATGGTTTAACCCTTTTTGATCCCATAAGTGAAATTGCAAAGTACATCTTAGTGTGCATGTGTACTTCAAAGTACATCTTAGTGTGCATGTGTACTGTTGCACTTTTTTGTGTATGGGGAGGGGGGGTCATGCAAAATTTTCTGGGAAGTCACCAAAAATTTTTAGATATGAAACCAAGAAGTGATTTGCTTCGATGCTTAGAAAGAATAAAAATAAACAGAATAGGATCTTAAATACAACCTGCCTTCAGAGAACCTGTTCTTGGAAATTTGGGATATCATCTTTGACTACAGCCACCATTAATTCTTGTCTCAAACCATAAACACAAAAACAAAAAAATTAAATGTCATTCGCAAAGTGATAAAACAATTCATAATAATGAAAAAGAAGAAACACAGTCAATAATAAGTATATCCTATGCTGGAATATTAACTAAAAAAATACTTTCTTCATATGAGACACAATCTCAGGTATTTTTAGATGAAGATGAATAATAATAGATTAGATTTAGATTTCAATCATGACATACACAAATCTAATTCAGAAATTATCATTCCTGAAATAGAATATGATAATGAATCATCACACAAATCTAATTCAGAAATTATCATTCCTGAAATAGAATATGATGATGAATCATATTACAAAATACATTCAAACTTTAATGATTCTGTTCCAGATATATTACTTAGATCCTTCACAATTATACAAGAGACAAAACACCTATAATGGCAGTTACCAATCATCAAATAAATAAATAAATAGAATATTAAGACACCCTAATGATAGATATTCATAGCTGAATTCAAATCTTGGGGAGAAAAAATTCTTTCAAGAATATAATTAAAACTTTAGATGATAAATTTATCACATACATTGACAACAACAGACTGACAACTTTACAAAAAATTATTAAAAATTGCATACTAAATTTTGATCAATACTAGGTAAGAATTGGAAAAACTGATAGATTCAAGTTCTGGTTTGATCGCAATTCCAAAGACCAAATTCTTACAAATACAGCTGTTACATTAACTCTCAAAAAAGATGTATCTGCAACAGATATTCCCACTATTATTAATTCAAAGGGCTCACCAATGATATTATTATTTCATAGCGTTGTTCCATAATGTTTTTTTCTGTAAAGAATGGACGCATCTTATTAAAGACTGACCTTCTAGAATCTGTAAGCATTGTGGAGTTAAAAGAAACAGAATGCATAAATGTCTCACATAACAACAAGCTTTGACAAGATTACTAGTATTTGGAAAGCTCTACAATTGAAATAAATAAAAATAGTTCTCAAATAATAGATTTAAATGTAAGTTCATCTTGGAGTCAGAAATACTTAACAGATGTGCATAAAAATGTAATAACACTCTCTTCTAAAAATTCTAAACTTAAAAATGAATTTAAAAATCAGAATAACAAGTTACAAGTTATTTAATGCATTATATAAAAACCTCAAGAGGTCGCTCTCCAGCACCTAATAGTTTTAATGCAGAATTAGAAACATACAAAGAAAATACAACACAACAAAATGAGATTCATACTAATATTAGAAAAAAAGAAATGATTCGATCAAAAATATTTAAACAATGTGTTTCAAATCAAGAGAGTGACAATAACTCAGAAAGTGCATTAAATGAAAACATCTATTTAAGTCAAAACAACACAAAAAAATAACAGAGGACAAAACAAAGAAAAGAAAACAAAAAAAAGAAAAAACATGGTAAACTCAGTGGTCCAATTTCAGATGATGAAATAACAGATAACATCTCTGTAGATACATTTTTAGATCTTGAAAATCAAACTCAAATAGCAAATGTAAACAAAAGAAAAGGTGGAATTACAAATATGATCAATTGCCAAAATATACAGCATAAATCCCAGTCAAAGATAGACTCTACAAAAGACACTGAAGAGTCACAACAGTTTACATTTGATGAATCCTCATAAATAAATTTGATTCAAGATTTTAATTTTAGTGATTATGAGAAGATATCTTAATAAGGTCTGCATTTTTCTGTCTATAAATTAACTATATTAAAATGTCTCTCAACCTTCATCAAAATGTTACTTCTTTCAAAATTAGCACAAGTGGATACAAAATTAACAATTCTAATATCAAAATTATTTCTGCAAATGTAAGAGGCATAAATTCGATAAAAAAAGTGGATGCCTTGAGATGCAATCTCCTCAAATTTTTCTTATGGCTGAAACAAAAATTCACACCTCATCAAACTATATGATACATCAACTTTTAGAAAATTTTGGTTATCTAAAATTCTTTATTGCTGCCATAGCTTCTGCTGATATTGGTATAATTATTAATAGAAATTTGCCTCCATCATCCTTCAAAATTATATACATTGATAACAATATACTAATTACAATGTTCGTTTATAATAATTTTGCATTTAACTTGGCTTTCATATACACTCAAAATTCTGTTAATTTTTTTTCTTTACATTATTAATACAATAAATATGGTACTAAGAACAAGTTCATTGCATTAATTCTATTAGGAGATTTTAACATTAAATATAGTGAAGTTAACTCTAAATATCTGCACCTTCTTTCAACAAAATTAATCTGTGGTCAAGATGCATTTTCATTCAACTCACAGTCTACAAAATCTTTAATAGACTTATTTTACTACAATCCGGATATTCATTTTTGAATACAAGCAATTCTTCAACCAAATAATTTCTCAGATCATCTTGCACAGATTCTTGAAATTAATACACAATTTCAAAATTCAACTGGAAATTACAGCCAAAAAACTATTAGAATGTTAAATTGTTCATCCACACCTGAAGCAATTATCTCATAATCATATACCTATTTCTTTAAAGTAAATATTAATAAACTACCAATTGATGAGGCATGGTTTAACCTGATTGAGGTAATAAATCCATTATTAGCAACTATTCAAAAAAATTAAAAGGTCCAATAAGATTATGGCAAGACCTTACAGATATTAACATTCAGCTTTCAAAAATTCCATGTAACATAGATAACATAAATATAATCTCTAAATTAAAACTGAAATATAGAGCACAGCAGAAAAAGATAGCAGAATACCTTGCTATCAAAAGAGCCAGTGCATATATTAATACACAATGCTGCTGGACTCATGGATATATCTGATGGGCTCTTGGGGCTTACAACAAAAAGATTATTCCATCTATGATACAATCAAATGGTAAATCTCTAATTGGTTATCAAATGATAAATGAAATTAAACATTTTTTTCAAGAGAAACTTCAACAAATATAAAAAACACCACACAAGATGTGGCACATTTCAGACGAACAAACTTTAACATCATTTCTGAGCAATCAATCAGAAACAAACTTGAATCTCTTCCAGATCATACTCATCCAGGTATTCATGGAATTCCCACTTTATTTTATTACATTTCAGCCAATTTTTTAATTCCAATCATTACAAAGATGGCAAATTATTTAGCCTGTGGAAACAAAATCATTCCTGATCTATACCCTATTTCAATGGTACCTTTCATTAAAAAAAATAAATCACCTACAGAACTAACAGTCTCATGCCCATATCAATGACAACATTAATAATTAAGGTCATTTAATCAACTATTAAAGATGCTATACAAGAAATCAATCTTTCTTGCATCTCCAAAAGTCAATATGCCAGGAAAGGTTCATCTTCAACATTAGTCATGGCACACATTAAGTTGTTAGTAGATTCAACTTATCTACGTATGCATAAAAAAACAAAACCCATAGCCGTTCAACTTGATGTTGCCACTGCTTTTGACTTGGTAAGAACAGATATTCTTCTACAACTTTTACATGACAATAATATGCCCAAAGCATATATTCAAATTGTATCAAACCTACTCAGAAATAGGCAAACATTTATCTCAATAAATGGAAGAACATCAAGCATCTTTAAACGATATATGTCTATTCCACAGGGCTCACCACTGAGTGCTCTTCTTTTTATTAACTATCTAAATCTCTTCTTGTTTAAATAGAAAGGGAGCTGCCTGGCATCTTTATCCCAAATTTAAACAGAGAAGTCAAAGTACTTGCATATATGGATGATGTCTTGGTTATACTTCCTTCTTATAAACACATTCTTCAATTATATTCCATACTTGATAATTACACAGGGAAATTTAAACTTAAATTCAATATGCTAAAATCATCAGCAGGGAAGTACAAAATAACCTCTTACATTCAGCAAATAAAATAATTCATTACCAAAGGTCTATTTATCCTTACATGAAAAATTATCACTATTAAATATGATACTATTTCCTAAAATAAACTACTTTCTCCCAGTCATAAGGCCAACAAAAAGATTTGAATGCAAAATCAACACATTATGTTCAAAACTGTTCTGGTATGGAAAAAGTGTAACAATAAGTCTTGCTGGAATGCAGTGATCTCGACAGCTTAATGGTTTTTCACTGCATTTCATTAATACAATATATTTCCAAAATTCTTTTAACATATTTACTATGATTAATCATGATATTGGATATAATAGTGATACATTAACAATTCAACCTACAGACAGACCACCACATTAAAGTCTGATTGGATAACAACAATTAGTAACCTTATTAACAAACACCAAGGACATAATGATACACCTAATATGAACAAGATTAAATACTGGGATGTATACTACCTAATTCATTCTGAAATTAACATGCCCATAAGTAAGCTCAACATTTCTAATTAAAAAATATATTATTTTTAAAAGATGGAGTCTTGAAGTAATATTCCTTAACTTCATACTTAAAATAAATCTGGCCTCCTTACTGACAAGTTTATTTATATCATACAATAGAGATTATTCTAGTATTGATCCTATATGCAATCTATGCTTGCTTGAGAACAAAACAATAGAACACATTACACACAGATGCATTAAACTCAGAGAGATTAGGGAACTCATCTATTTAAGTTCAAATGTTAATTATGAAACAATATCATCAATAAACAACAGCATTGCAAGCAAAAATTATGCCTGGATAAGACTATCTATTTTCACATGACCATCATCTCTTATGCTTGTGTATAACTGTTGTTAAAACAGGCAAAACTCACAATACATATGCCACACACAGCAAGCTAAAGTAATCAATGGATGCCAGAAGGCTTGTGCATAAAATCCCCATCTAGTACCTATTAATCCAATATCCCCAAACTAGTTTCTGGCTTGTGGCTTTCATCAGTGAGGAGCCTTGGATATGAGAGCACTGCATCTAGATCTTAGCATCTAATGCAACTCTCCAGCAACCACCTTTTATCTCCATTTAACTACAAAACTATGAGTCTTAAACTGAAAATACCTTAATGTCTCCAATTCAAGCCTATCAGCTTATATAGTTATATGGGCCTGAACCCAGTTCAGTTCCCATACATTTTGGTGTCTTTGGTTCTTTAATAACCATAGCCACCAATATCCTATTAGGCAGGATTGTTTTTAAGCCAATGAACATCACATGATCACCATCTCTTATGCTTGTGTATAAGTGTTGTTAAAACAGGCAAAATTCACTATACATATGCCACACATAGCAAGCTAGAGTAACTAATGGATGCCAGAAGGCTTGTGCATAAAATCCCCATCTAGTGCCTACTCATCCAATATCCCCAGACTAGTTTCTGGCTTGTGGCCTTTGTCAGTGAGGAGCCTTGGATCTGAGAGCACTGCATCTAGATCTTAGGATCTAATGCAACTCTCCAGCAATCACCTTTTATCTCCATTTAACTATAAAACTATGAGTCTTAAACTGAAAGCACATTCAAGCCCATAAGCTGATGGGCTTGAATTGGAAACATTAAGGTGTTTTCAGTTTAAAACTCATAGTTTTGTAGTTAAATGGAGATAAAAGGTGGTTGCTGGAGGGTTGCATTAGATCCTAAGATCTAGCTGTAGTGCTCTCAGATCCAAGGCTCCTCACTGACAAAGGCAACAAGCCAGAAACTAGTTTGGGGATATTGGATGAGTAGGCACTAGATGGGGATTTTATGCACAAGCCTTCTGGAATCCATTGATTACTTTAGCTTGCTGTGTGTGGCATACGTATAGTAAGTTTTGCCTGTTTAACAACAGTTATATACTAAGCATAAGAGATGGTGGTCATGTGATGTTCATTGGCTTAAAACCAATCCTGCCTAAATAGGATATTGGTGGCTATGGTTATTAAAAAACAAAAGACACGAAAATGTATGGGAACTGAACTGGGTTCAGACACATATAACTATATAAGCTGATGGGCTTGAATTGGAACCATTAAGGTGTTTTCAGTTTAAGACTCATAGTTTTGTAGTTAAATGGAGATAAAAGGTGGTTGCTGGAGGGTTGCATTAGATCCTAAGATCCAGATGCAATGCTCTCCGATGCAAGGCTTCTTCTCACTGACGAAGGCCACAAGCCAGAAACTAGTCTGGGAATATTGGATGAGTAGGCACTAGATGGAGATTTTATGCACAAGCCTTCTGGCGTCCATTGATTACTCTAGCTCGCTGTTTGTGGCATACGTATAGTGAGTTTTGCCTGTTTTAACTATCTATTTTCCACACTTATGCAATTTGGACAACACGATGCAAACTAATTTTTGAATTTCCAACACCTAATGCGAAAGAAATATATATAAAAAAGTTAATTAAAGTTATACCAAGAGATAAAGCCATTGATCCTCAAAACATAGTTAATGAGACTTGGAAATTATTAGACATTCATGAACTACGTTCAGCGTAATTTAACTTGCTCTCTTTACTCTTACTTGTTTTTAAATACAGAACTCTTTACAAACAAATGTTTAAGTTAAACAACTCTCATCATTATAATATTTTATTAATAGATGAATATGAAAAGACATTATAAATAAACAAATTGTAATATCTTTATACAATAAACTTATTTGAATAAAAAAAAACCACACGTGAATTTAAAAATTGATTCGTATGTGTTCTCTAGATGGCAGTGTAAACCAACATGGCTGGCACCTTCCTTGTTACTTTGAGGAAAAGTTAAAATTCTATTTTTTTATATTTTACATTTCCAAAATGAATTTTATGAAAGTGAGCTTTAATAATTTTCAAGATATTTGCAATCTAACATTTAAACAATGTTTTTTTAAAAGCAGTTTTCTTAATAATGGAAATCAAAAACACTATCTTAAACACTGCGTTAAAAGACCGAAGACGAGCATTAATTCAGATAGTATTAGTTCTGCATCTTCATCTATTAAAGAAATATCCACAGAAGTTGACAAAAACCGCAGATCATCCTCTTTATTTTCTTTGAAACATAATTTTAAATATTCATTGACCCAAGAATCAAAGAGTGCAACTTCGTCTGAGAAAAATTATACGGAAAATAACGTGAATGAAATGGAAATTAAAGCTACAATTCGTGAAAATAAATTTCAAGCACCTGCGTCTTCAGTGTTTGAGAAAAGTTACTCAAACGATAATATATCAAGTTTTCCTTTTGATGTAAATCGAAAAACAACTAATCACAGGCTAAATTCTGATCAAATAAAAAAATATCGCTTAGCAAATTTTCGGATTCGAAAGTAAGTTTATCATTAACCTTTATTATTATAGTATTTGAAAGTTTATCTTACAAAATTAAAATGTCAATATAAGCACATTATTATTATTCTTTTTTGTATTCTAACTTTTGATACATATTAATAGTAAATAAAGTGTGATGGTTAAAACATTTTTGACAAGATAATAAAAATTACATATTAATTTAATAACTAATTTATAAAGTACTAGAATGCAGAATTATTATTTGTTATGAATACAATACTATAACAATGACTGAGATTTCAAGTTAAATCCCAACATACCACGAATTGGGCTAAATTGAGGTTTAGTTTGGAAAGCCCGATTAATGATGTATTTTAATATTGTTATCTAATTAAAATTTAGTAAAATGAACAAAAACTAAAAAATTTATATTGTTAAAAGTATAAGCTGTCTTAACCATCTGCAAATCGCACAATTCTCTAGTTTGTTTCATTATTCCAACCATTTAAAATTTTTAAACTGCTATATTTATTCATCAAACTCTTAAGCCAATATCTGAGCATCTTTTAGTTGTGTCTATAAATTTATTTTTATTCCAGATTTTAAAAAATCAGTTATATTGTTATTTTGCTTGATTACCACAGACTGAGAGCAACACAAATTATTTAGTTCTAATTAAAGTATATTCTATTAACAAACATTTAATCCAACAACTTTATCAAAAGAGTTTTTAGGCACTTACTATTATTGTGATCAGATATCTTTGAATCAGCACTGTTTTTAGTAGGTAATCAAGAGTTTTTATCTCTAAAAGCAAGAGAATCAGTACTATGAAAATTATTCAGGACAGATATCTATAAACTATATACAGGCTAAGCTGATCCGATGATTGAATATGTTTTTTTTGATTTGTTAGAGGCTGAACAGGCAGAAAAAGTTATTTGATTAAGAGTTTCTGATAAAAATTCAATTATTGAAGTAGTCGATATATATATTATTCATTAAAGCATAAAGCTAAACTAGTCAATAAATAATTAAAATTAGTTCTAATTCACAACTCAAAAAGATTAGCCAAGAAAATAAACTCTAAAACACTACCAATGGTTATATTATTTCTCCCTTAATTTGTTCAGTTTATATTATTTGGAAGAAATAGATCCTTCATTTTTAAAGTTATTTGTTAGTTATGTGGATGATTGTTTGTTTGTAATTGAGAATGATAAATTGAAAGAGTTGGTAAATGAGTTTGTTTTGATCCTTCTATAAAATATGTAGTAGTAGGAGAGGAGTTAGATTTTGTTAAATTACATTTTTGAGATCTATTAGTGATTAGAAATATAAAGAATAATTATTTGATATGTAGTCATTATGTTAAGGGTAAAGAATTAAGGTCTACAATTAAACCTGATAGCTATTAATTTGTATCTCATAAAATAGCTGCTTTAAGAAATTATTGTTATAGAAATAAGAGATTAAATAATTTCAGTGGGGTACCTTTGTTTCAAAAAGATCAATTTTATTGTGTTATGTAGGTAAGTTTATAACAGACCTCCATTTAAGCTGATTATTTTACATTCATTGCTTGTTAAGTCTGTATTTCATTATATATAGTTGATATTCACGAAATATATCTGTCATCATAGAAATTAGTTAATATTTTTGCTAAGCAATTAAATAAATATAAATAAGATATTAAAAACTATAATAAAGCAATTTTTAAAGATATTATTGACATCCTTGCTAGAAAGGTATATAATTAGAAGTTCTAGTGCTACTAATCCACCATTAAGTTATTCTTACACAATTCTCATTTATAAATAAATTATGTGAGACTCAAAGCTTCAAACATTTGATTTAATAAATAAATGAGATCAGTTGTGAAACTAAGTATTTTAGGATTGGATTTTGATGGGGATAATTGAGAACAAAAAATTTCACTTTTTTTCTGTGTGTTTTTGAAATGATACCATACTATGGTTACTATTTCTCCAGCCAGTCATTTAATTAAGTAAATATAAATAAGCTATTAAAAACAATACAGTTGGTTAAATTTTTAAAAATTTCAAAGCATTATTTAAAACTTCATAAATAATTAGTTAATAAATAAGTAAGATGGCAAAAACAGAAAAGTTTTGATTAACGTAGTCCTCGAAAACACAGCTCTGAAGAGAATTCTCTACTTTGTAATTTGGTTCTGAATGCTAGAATTTGATTATTAAACTTGATGTTTATGGTGTAACTTTAAGTATATTATGCCAAAATAAGTTACATTAAAAATAATAACACATAGGAAACTGCCACTGATGATCAAGCATCTTTTCTCGGTTGTAATACAATATTACTCATCAACTGTCTTTGTCTTTGCATTGAAAACTCTGATACACTTTTGAAGTAAGTATTGATTTTAAAATGTAAATATGAAAAATGTTTTAGAAACTTGTTATCATTGCAGAAAGAAAATTCCTCAATGTCAAGGTGAAGTTTTATTTGGAATTAATCCTGTATTATTAGCTTTACAAGAAAAGCGAAGGACTTTTTATCAGCTGTATTTAAAACAAAGTCGTGGTGAAACTCCATATTTACAAAACATAAAAGCCTTAGCTGAAGAAATGAAAATTCCTCAAATCCAGACAGACTTATGGACACTTGATGCTATGAGTCAAGGACGCCCCCATCAGGTATTTTTTTTTTTTAAGGGTAACAATAACATACACTGTGTATGTTCATTTTTCCAAATGATTAATCTTCATGATTTTAAGAATAATAGATAAAGAATAAATGCTAGTTAATTGAAAAGAGATTTTGTATATTGGGATATATAATGTATATATGTGCGTTTTGTAGTGCATATTGTGATCACACATTTAATGACATGTGAGGGAGGGTCACATTGCACAATAGATTTTTTGTAGCTACTTGGGTGTTAAAAAAATAGAAACTGTTGTAATCATTGTTAAAGACTACAAAGCAAGACTAGTATTGAAACAAGACATGCAGACACAAACACACATGTGAGTGTTTGTAGTATAGAACTGACTATTCATTAAGCTAAATCTATCTAAATAATTTAATTAATTATGACTGTCACAATTTAATGTCATCTCCATTCCTATATGCACATGCATAGTAAATTATTGAACATTTTTATATCATGAAAAGAAAAAAAAAACTGGATCTAGTATTGAATTTTATTTATAATTTATTGATAGGATTATTAACAAAAGATCAGATAGAACTAACATTACTGCATAATTGATCAATATTTTGAGCCAACAAAATTTATTTAAAAGTCTTAATATACTTCTGTATACCATATTTAAAAGATTATGTAAAATTAACAAGTATGCATTCTTAATTTATGATAGAAGAGATAACGGAATTAATTTTGCTCTTTAAAATATGCATATGTTTAAAATTACCAATCGTTTTGGTACAATGCGGCTAGTGCATCTACATTTGGGTTGGGTAAAATAAATATTTTTCAGTTACAAATAAGTTTGGGATTTTTTTCAGAAAATTTCTGTTATAATTGTTATCTCTACACTTGGCTGTTTAATTTAAAGTTTAATTTCAGCTAAAAATGTTATCTTTGTATTTGATTGATTAATTTAAAGTATGTGTGATTAGTTTGTTAGTTATGATATTAGGAAAAGCAAAGAAGACTGTTTTTAAAACCATTGAGTTATCCATTGCCAAAAATATATATTAAATGTTTATGAAAAATGTTAAAGAAAGCAAAGTTAACCTTGACTAATAAGTCTTCTTTTTTGAAAGCAATGTGACTATCTACATATTAGTCATATCAAAAATGAAAGCTTTTTTTTAACATTTATAAATAAAGAAAGACTCTTGAATCTTCTTTAATTAAATAATTAGTATTAAAAAATAAATATCAAGTTTTTGAGTATTAAAGTGTTAATTAAGACATTTTACTTGGTAGTAATATTGTGTAACAGGAACTGGGTTCAAACCCTGTTACAAAAAGGGAACAAAAATGTAGTTTGTAGATAATTTTTCTTTATTTATATATTATTAGTATTGTATAATTATTTGTAAAAGTCGCACATACCAAGCGCATGTTTATTTGCTGCAACGAGGGGTGTGGGCATATGTTATGAGTGGCATATGTATATGTAGGTAAATATTATTGTTGAGAATAAGAAAGTAGAAATTTAGAAGAATTTAAAGCAGGTAAAAGAAAAGTTTTTTTTTGTGAGTATAAACTTCCTGAATGAATTGGCCAAACAGATCGCTTTGTTCAATAAAAAGAAAGAAAAATAAAGAAAGCAAAATCCAACTGCTTGAATGGATATATTTTTTTTGTGTGTTTGTTTTAATTAAATGGATTTTTCAGAAATAATTTTGATTGAAAAAAAAAAAGAAATATGAGCATGGAATGCCATTAGTTGTTGAATTATTTTTGATCTCTTTTGTTTGGTTAAAGTTGACAAAAGGATTTGTAATTAAAAGTTCAGGAATTTAAAAGAAAAAAGAGAGATAAGTAAAAGTCAAGATCGCTAAGTGGTTTTCCTTTTGTTTGACATTTTTATAAGAAAATCTATTTTTGAAACAAAGGAATACCAGCGATCAGGAGGGAGGCAACTGGGATTGATTAATTAATTTGAAAAAATGGACAGTTGAGCTCTGCTAGTCTGACGGGTAAGAAGTGCAGATATTCTAAATTTTTATTGAAGAAAATTTATTAGGAGAAGCTGTTACATTAGTTGAAAAGTAGAAAGTTGGAGCAGTAAGTTTTGCGAACTGAACTAAATATATGAGTGACCTCATGGATCGCATGGGGTAGAATCACCATCGTGCCTGGTCAGTGTTCGGACTTTAGCCATTTTAATATGCCACGTAAATATATTCCACAGTCAACATCTCCAACTGCCCTACATAACTAAAGCTATTTGAATCCAGTGTAGATCATATGCCATTCCAGAATTAAGCCGAAAGAATAAGGAACAGAAGATTGAATATGCCACTTTAGAGGGACTAAAGGAATGAAATGTTAAGTGGAAGCAATGGATGCCATATTTGCCTAGGTAGGATCCCCGGAATCGTTTTGCGAGTGCACTCGGAAACACACCCAGTTATTCAGATTATACTATACCGGTAAATATACACTTATTATGCCATTTTAAATGTTTAAAGTTAATCCAACCTAATTGTGAGAATATTTCATAATATACCTGTATTATTATGTTTTTTTTTATTGTCTTCTCCTTAATAATAATTAATTAAAAATATTTATTATATGTACATGTGTGCCACTTATTGATTGTGTTTTTTGAATAAGTATTAGTAGATCTGTAATTAAATTATTGATTTAGTGCGGTACACGATATAGAATTTATATGTTCTAAAATCTTATACACGTGCGTGCTGGTGTGAATTTAACGATAATTTATAGCGAGACAGATTAGATAGTAAGGTATATGAGGATTGTAAAAGGTTTAGTTTAGACTTTAATGGGAATAAAAGAGAATAGAAAGAATTGATTTGAAATTTCATTCCCTTTCGTTTCTTCTCCGGCGCAAGGCGCTACCACCCCTGAGCATCAAGACGGGCAACTAATTAAAAGGCTGAATCAAATAAATATTTAATAGGCCCTACGATTCTTGTAAATAATGAGATTGGCGCTTGGCAACAAACAAAAAAAAATGTACGTTGTCCATAAACATAGAGGTCTAATTAAAAGTTACATTAAAGCTGGGAAGGTTCAATTTTATTACTTGATATGTAGGTGTTCTGCTGTCGGTTGCTTCACTTACCCCTTTGAATGACCCATAGTCGGGAAAACTTCATATAAGGGGTGAATGACTCGATTTGTTTTCGGGAAAACTTCGTATGGGAAGGGCTGTTAGTAATACATGCGTCACTGTAAAAATTCACCCTCAGAAAGAAAGAATAACTATAGAAAAGTTGGTTTGATAAGGATAAAGGTTTGAATTTAGCTAAGTTAAAATTTTAAAAACGTAAACGTACACTGACGACGGTGTAAATTGTTTCAATGGACTCCCAACGATGGGGCTTTTGAAGAATGGAGATCGATAGGGCGAATGCAGCTGAAAGATATAGAGGGCGCATAAATCAAAGGGAGAAAACTTTTTTTTTTAAAAAAAAAAAAAGAGAGGAAATATAGGTTTTTGTTTTTTTTTTAAGTGTAAAAATTAGTGCTGTTCAGCTAAATATATTTTTTTCTGGGAAGAGAAAAATAATAATAGAATTTGATGGTAAATAGACAAATAGGGCAAAAAGGGGGGAAATAATAAATACTACGTGGAGAAATGGTTGGGGGCTGGGACATTGAACCTGGCATGTATTGTTAATCGCACTAAACAATAATAATATAAAATCTAAATCGGATGAAAACTAGATCACAGAGCAACATGGATTCAGAAACGTCGGATGAGGGAAAGAAAATGGACATGTTTAAATAGATCGTGGTAATGTTAAGAGCAATGGAAGAAAGGTTATGAAAAGAAATAAGGGAGGTAAAGGTAGACATGAATGAAAGGTTATCAGAGATGCAGATAGAAAATGAAAAGGGTTTGGCAGAATTGGAGAAAAAGTTGCGTGAAGAAATAGGAAGCAGTAAGGCAGAGGTGGGGAATAGTGAAAAGCAAGCGACAGAGAAATTAGAAGTAGAGGAAAATACAGAGGAAAATGAAATTAAGATGGGCTGAGTCATAGGAGAGAAGATAAGCAAAGAGCAGCAAATCATGGAGAAAGGGATAGGTAGCCAGAGAAATGTTAACCAATTTCTTAAGATCCGTTCATTCTCTGGTCAAATAGAAGAGGCGCCAGTAGAGCACCTCAAGAGCCTACAGAGGTACTTTAACGTAAACGAAATGTCGGAAGGGAACAAGGTAATAATAGCATGTAGCAACTTGGCGGGGAGTGCGTTGTCATGGTGGGAGTCTCTATTTTGCCAACCTCGAACGTTTAAAGAGTATACGGAAGCTGTGTGTGAAACGTTTTGGTCGGAAGAGCGGCAAGAGGTCGTTAGATACCGTATAATGCAGGAAAATATAGAGTAAATGGGCAAAAGGACTACACGCAATTTTTTCGGTGACAAGTGGCTAAATTGCGAACCTTGGACGAATGCAATATGACGGAGCGACATAATTAGAATCATCAGGCACAATTTGCCAACAAGGATCAAACAGATGCTTATAGGGAATGGGAGGTCATCGATTGAAGAGGTGGCTGAGATGTTAAGTGCTATAGATATGAGTGTAAGCGAACAGGATAAATCTATAGATCGAGACAAATGGAGAAACGATGATCAAGGAAAGGATTCTAACCGCCAAAAACCATAGCAAATAATAAAATGAAGTTTATGGGGAACAGAAGGGGTTAGGGTCAAGAAATGTATGGGGAACAGAAGGGGTTAGGGTCAGAGTTGTTTTTTTTCTTTGGTAGCCTTCAAAACGAAATAAACCTCATTTTGAAGTCTTTCCAACAGGGAGGCATTGTAACAGGAACTGGATTCAAACCCTGTTACAAAAAGGGAATGAAAATGTAGTTTGTAGATAATTTTTTTTCTTTATTTATATATTATTAGAATTATATAATTATTTGTAAAAGTCGCACATACCAAGCGCATGTTTATTTGCTGCAACGAGGGGTGTGGGCATATGTTGTGAGTGGCATATGTATATGTAGGTAAATATTATTGTTAAGAATAAGAAAGTAGAAATTTAGAAGACTTTAAAGCAGGTAAAAGAAAAGTTTTTTTTGTGAGTATAAACTTCCTGAATGAATTGGCCAAACAGATTGCTTTGTTCAATAAAAA
Source organism: Epiperipatus broadwayi (assembly GCA_028023455.1). Taxonomy (NCBI): domain Eukaryota; kingdom Metazoa; phylum Onychophora; class Udeonychophora; order Euonychophora; family Peripatidae; genus Epiperipatus; species Epiperipatus broadwayi. Next base: position 61,748 of record JAQFVV010007530.1, on the reverse strand, counting down.
GAAAGAAAAATAAAGAAAGCAAAATCCAACTGCTTGAATGGATATATTTTTTTTGTGTGTTTGTTTTAATTAAATGGATTTTTCAGAAATAATTTTGATTGAAAAAAAAAAAGAAATATGAGCATGGAATGCCATTAGTTATTGAATTATTTTTGATCTCTTTTGTTTGGTTAAAGTTGACAAAAGGATTTGTAATTAAAAGTTCAGGAATTTAAAAAAAAAAAGAGAGATAAGTAAAAGTCAAGATCGCTAAGTGGTTTTCCTTTTGTTTGACATTTTTATAAGAAAATCTATTTTTGAAACAAAGGAATACCAGCGATCAGGAGGGAGGCAATTGGGATTGATTAATTAATTTGAAAAAATGGACAGTTGAGCTCTGCTAGTCTGACAGGTAAGAATTACAGATATTCTAAATTTTTATTGAAGAAAATTTATTAGGAAAAGCTGTTACATAAGCTGAAAAGTAGAAAGTTGGAGCAGTGAGTTGTGCGAACTGAACTACATATATGAGTGACCTCATGGATCGCATGGGGTAGAATCACCATCGTGCCTGGTCAGTGTTCGGACTCCAGCCATTTTAATATGCCACTTAAATATATTCCACAGTCAATATCTCCAACTGCTATACATAACTAAAGCTATTTGAATCCAGTGTAGATCGTATGCCATTCCAGAATTAAGCCGAAAGAATAAGGAACAGAAGATTGAATACGCCACTTTAGAGGGACTAAAGGAATGAAATGTTAAGTGGAAGCGATGGACGCCATATTTGCCTAGGTAGGATCCCCAGAATCGTTTTGTGAGTGCACTCGGAAACACATATGCCAGTTATTCAGATTATACTATACCGGTAAATATACACTTATTATGCCATTTTAAATGTTTAAAGTTAATCCAACCTAATTGCGAGAATATTTCGTAATATACCTGTATTATTAATTTTTTTTTTATTGTCTTCCTCCTTAATAATAATTCATTAAAAATATTTATTATATGTATATGTGTGCCACTTATTGATTGTGTTTTTTGAATAAGTATTAGTAGATCTGTAATTAAATTATTGATTTAGTGCGATACATGTTATAGAATTTATATGTTCTAAAATCTTATACACGTGCGTGCTGGTGTGAATTTAACGATAATTTATAGCGAGACAGATTAGATAATAAGGTATATGAGGATTGTAAAAGGTTTAGTTTAGACTTTAATGGGAATAAAAGAGAATAGAAAGATATAGAAAGAATTGATTTGAAATTTCGTTCCCTTTCGTTTTTTCTCCGGCGCAAGGTGCTACCACCCCTAAGCATTAAGATGGGCAACTAATTAAAAGGCTGAATCAAATAAATATTTAATAGGCCCTACGATTCTTGTAAATAATGAGATTCGCACTTGGCAATGAACAAAAAAAAATATACGTTGTCCATAAATGTAGAGGTCTAATTAAAAGTTACGTTAAAGCTGGGAGGGTTCAATTTCATTACCTGATATGTAGGTGTTCTGCTGTCGGTTGCTTCACTTACCCCTTTGAATGACCCAAAGTTCGGGAAAACTTCATATAAGGGGTGAATGACTCGATTTGTTTTCAGGAAAACTTTGTATGAGAATGGCTGTTAGTAATACATGCGTCACTGTAAAAATTCACCCTCGGAAAGAAAAAATAACTATAGAAAAGTTGGTTTGATAAGGATAAAGGTTTGAATTCAGCTAAGTTAAAATTTTAAAAACATAAACGTACACTGACGACGGGGTAAATTGTTTCAATTGTTTTGAGTCTGCGCTAGTGGAACATAAAGACAATAAAAATATCCATTAGTACTCTTTATAGTGAATCCTCATTGATGGGAACTGATTTCTAAACTGTAAAAAGGAATACTTGTATCAATGAGATAAGCTTTTTATAAACAAATAACAGTTGAGGTCTTTACTTTTAATCTGCAATGCTATAACATGGTTTTGTTACACTCTAACTACAATCAACATCTTACCACTTCTAAGTTTTGTACATAGTAAAAAAAAAAAATTTGATTTTTTTAATAAGCATTATTGACAATAAATGGTAAATTATTTGCATAAATTTTTTTTAAAAATATAGACATAAAATGAAATAAATTATTGTTGTTTAACTGGATTTAGTTGATAGCTTTTTTTATAATCAGTTGATTGCTTTCTTATAATAGGTCATTTTCATGAAATAAATTTGCTACTTGTTATTGTTGTCATTAATTACAACAAAATATATTTCTTTTAAAAAGTAGCAAAAAAAGCTATCATTTGAAAGAGATGAAAAAAATTTACTTTCTAGACTATAAGCAGTATCAGATAATGCTTAAACAAATGGGGGTGGGTTGGTTTAACATTAAAACTACATGAGCTTAATTCACACTAATTTGACTTTTGCAAAATAGAAACATATTTAGGAAGGTACTGAGAGGAATAATTGTTCTATTTAAAAAAATGAAATTAAGTCATTTGAAAATTGATAGTGATATCACATACTGGTTGTAGCTATCAAAGAATAATCTTGTTATTATTTACTTAAATATTGATTTTTTTTTTTTTGATCAATTCTTAGGATATTATAATAAAATGCCTGTGGGACAGGATTTTCAAATGAGAAAGGAAATAAAGTCCAGAATCCTTATTACAATTATTGGAGGAAAATAATGAATTATCTAGAACTCTAGAGATATTTTTAATAGTTTACTTATTCTGTTCAGACACCAATGATGTCCTTTTCATATTGTTAGACCAAACAGTTATTGGAAGGAAATGTTTCATTGTATCATGATTTTGTAAATCGTTTATCTAACACAGATACTGGTGAGTTTCTGCTAACAAGATTATCTTGCTTGAACTATCTGAATGAGTGAAGAAGGTGGACAAATCACAAAAAAAATATTATTTAACAAGAAAATGGTCTATTATGTCAAGATTATCTGAAGAATGATATGTTTGACCTACAAATGTTTATTAATGTTCAAAAAGATATTGTATCCAGTCTAAAACTGAGATAGTGTAGTTTGGAATGGCAAATAAACTATCAAGGCCAATTGTTTTGGTTTCATTTCAAACTAGCTCCATGATAAGCAGTAAATGACTTCCCTTATATATTTAGATAAATTTTATGCATTTTTTTTACATTAGAGGAAGATAAGTTTGTCTGAAATCTTTTAACCTAGCCAAATTCCAGCAGACACTTCCATATTCAAATGTGCAAAGTCTATTAATTTTATAAATTGAGCCATGGGTGCCTTAGGCAAACCACAATGGTCTTAAGTAATGGTTCTAGAGCAACTTTAATATATGTCATCACGATCCAAATTAAAATATATCTTTAACTTATGTAGTTCTGAAGACCTGTAATCAAAAAGAGCCATGCAATTCTCCATTTCACAAATATGTGAGTTATTATTTTGATATCAGTGCACATATAATAAGACTTTTAAGTGGTCCTGTGAGATTATTCAGCATTATTTTTGTATATAATAGATGAGATTTGTGTTAAACCCTACTATAAAATGTATGAGAAATATTACCCAATGGTAGCATGAAATCTTTCTTTTTTGCAGTACTTATAAACAAAAAACGTCAACTACATAAACAAGGAATGATATTTTTTTTCAACACCCAAGCAAAATGTCAGTACAGCATCATTCTTCTCATCTGCTAACAAAAAAAGATAAAAATGTACTTCAAAACTCCCATTATTGCCAGAAGTGGTAAGAATCATTTTACAGCTGGGAATTTAAATTATCTTTATATAAAAGAGGTTGTCTGTGTATATTTGAAAAAGAACGTATGAGGAAAATGGGCATGAATATTTTATTTTATGTAATATAATATCTCAAAGAATTCAGGACATATCTGAATATAGATGGCAGATGTTGCTTATTTAACTATATTTGAAAGGCAATGAAGTTGAAGAGAAATCTTTTGCTTAATTGTCTTATATTAGAATGTACAAGAGGTGAGAATAAATTTAAGGCCTTTAAAAAGGATTTCTGCACTGAAAATACATTAAGGTTATATTAGCTTTTTTTTTGACACTTTTTTAAGTAAGAAGTACTGACATAATTGCATCTATATTATTAATGTAATTGATTATTATTCCAAAGAAAAGGACTTTAATTGGTCTAATTGTTGCAGGCTATATATTGATGGATGCAATGTCTCATGTTGTAACTAGTCTATACCCATTTGTGTCATAATTATAGCCTTTAGTATAATCTAGAGATATTGCAGGTAAAATTAGCAATTAAGTACCTTCCTAGTGACTAACAATTAGTTCTTAATGAAGTTGTTAAAGTTGATAATTTTATAGAGGCCGCAAAGTCTAGAATTTTCAATGTACTACGTGAAGAGATAATTTTATTTTACTTGTTTTTTTCATATATTGATTTTCTCATGATAAAGTCTTTATCCATTTGTTTGAACTTAGACATGAGGATCAAATTTTAAAACCATTCTTTCCAAGGTATATGACAGTAACTGCCTTCAGATTCATGCATACTTACAAGATCTTTTTCTTCAAATAGGCAGTCTAAATTAATCATTTCAGAATAGTTCAATAATAATTTTCAAAACTTCAGACAAAATAGAACTAAAAAAATAAAGTTTTGGAGATTATATATTGAAAAAAGATCAACCTGGGGAATTTGAAGCTTTATACAAAATGATTTATAACTCTTTCAGGAAATACATTTGAAAGATCTAAAATCAACTTTGCAGAAATACTGTCAAAAGCTAGAAAACAACTGGATTGCAAATCCCTTTGGAGAAGGATTTGATGCCAGCAAAAAAATTATTGTTGAAATCTGGATTTTAAAAAAAATCTTTATTAACTTGTGGATAGGTATCAGTGAAGAATATGAACAGCTGTCCGACAAAGTTTTTTTTGCTATTTACAAATATGGAGTTGATGGAGAGCTCTTTGCCTTTTTATACCATTGGGTGCAGTTCCAGACTTAGGAGAGTCTCTGACATCATTTGAATCTATTTTAAAATTATTATGCACATCAAAATAATCTCAAGGAATATGCTAAAATTTGTTGTGTGTTTTATAAATATTATTTCAAATGTATTAAAATTTTCTTGTTATTAATAAGTAAAGTAACAACTATAATGAATTAAACAAACCGTATTGTATTATTTCTGTATGAATTTTATTATATTTTTTGCTTCTATTGTTAAAACATTAAAATTTATTGATTTTCTTGATATTTATTAATTACCTATATGTCATTCTTTATATATAGATCATTTTTATTTTACCTAACAATACATATATTGAATATATATGTCTTACAAATCAAATAAAAAACAATGAAAATGTCAAAAGAAAAATTTTCATCATCATTCATAAACATATTTCTTGTACATAATAAATATGCAATATTTTATATTATTATTATCATCATCATCATCAATTTTACCATTATCTATATATTTAAATTAATATTAATTTTTGTACCTCTCCCTTATTTTTAATGATAAAATAAAATTAATAGTAATAGAGACAAACATTTTTTTAATTAAATGCTTTTATTTACTGTGCACTGAAAATAATTATCTTTTGACTTAGTTAATTTCTGAACTCCCCCCCCTCATGCTTTTATTTCAAGTTAAATCTAAAAATCCAATTGGGGTTGAAAAAACAATTATGTTTTTTTAATGCACAATAAATAAAAGCATTTAATTAAAAACATTTTTTATCTCTTATTTTTAAAAGTATTGGCACAGTAAATAAAAATGTAAACCTATATTGTACTTTAAATCAACTGAAAACTTAACACTAGATATTTCTGCTGTAAGTTAATATGTATAACTCTATATATATATATCCTATTTAGTATGTGCACATAACAATATATGTATATATAAGTGATTAAAAATATGAAATATTTTTTAAGTAAAAAGTGTTTTACATTTTTGCTTTTGATTGGAAATTTTTATTTTTTTAAAAAAAAAAAAGATTACCAAAACTATATTGTAAATGAACTTCACTTAATATGTATAATTTTACTTTAAAAATTTATATTTGTAGTGTTATATTATATATATTGTTAGATATTTCTACAGTAAGATAATGTATACTCTTTATATTTATATCGTATTTAGTATGTGTATATAATTTTATATCTATAATAGTAAGTTACTTTTCTGTTGAAAATTGACATTTTTCATTTTATTTGAAAAAAAATTTTTTTTCATAAAGCTTAACAAAACTATGTTATAAACCCACATTCTTATTACTTAAATGAAGCTAAACCAAGAAAATCATGATTATTACTTAAAACATCGAAGGTTTAAGATTAAAATATTCAAAACTTTCCTTCCCACTCTTTTATATCTAAGAAACTAAGTCACCTATATAAATATTATTGTGTCCTATCACTTTGATAGAGATTTTAAAAAATCTACAAAATGTCAACAAATAATATTGAACTTAAATCTATTAAACCTCAATTTTAAAATATAATTTTAAATTGAAAGCCAAAAAAAATTATACTGCATCTCACAAGTCTTATTTAAAACTTATTAAAGTTCTAAGAACAGTTATTAACTTTGATATTAAAATATTCAATATTTTTCCACCCTTTATTCCATATCTACGAAAGTAGGTGACTTATTGAAAAGTTGAATGTCCTATATGAATTTGCTTAATATTTCTTACTTATATAACAAGTTTGAAGCAATTGTATTGAATTTAATTAAATATATTAAACCTCAATTTTAAAATGTTATAACTATAAATTGAAAGCACAAAAAAATCTATACTGCCTTCTCACTAGTCTTACTTAAAACATATTAAAGTTCTAAAATCAAAATATTCAATATTTTCTTGCCCACAGTTCCATAGCTAAGAATCTAGATGACCTACTAAAAAGATTAGTGTTCCATATGGATTTGCCTGATATTTATTACTTATGCATCAAGTTTGAAGTGAATTTATTGAATTTAAATATCCAATTTTAAATTTTCATTCTAACTTAAAAGTGAGTCAAAAATTTACAAACATACCACAACAACAAAAAAATTCCATCTTAAATAAAAGCATTTAAAAACAAGGATGTCAATTGCCACATGTTTAAACTATACTGAAATATATTTTTTTATTAAATCTTTATGGGTATTTTTTTTTATTATAAAGAGCTGCCCTCTTATTCATTTATAACAATAATTATCCACAAGTAAATTAAAAATAAATCCACAGATAAAAAATATCTTAATAATAAAAATAAGGATAATAAATTAAAAGCAACAATTTATATAATTTTAAAAATGAACAAATACATATAAAGCAATGAATACAGTTATCAAAAAACTGAATACAAGAAAATAAATAAAATATCTTATTTAAATACGAGAAAGAAAATTTAAATTTGTATATAAAAGCAAATCTAATGTAAATTATGTAGGAAATTTAAATATAGATATAAAAACAGTGAAAATATTGGAGATATGTACAGGTAACATATTATTAATCTTATCAGTTAAATTATTAATTTAAATCCCTGATTCCAGGGCTTTTTGGATTTGTGATTTCTTTAGATTTTAAGGATAACTCCATTACCCTTCATTGTGTTAATTATAATTAGGCATATTATAGATATTTAATGATTTTATTTTTGATTTGTAAATTTATTTATTTAAATTCATTTATTTATTATAAAAAGTTAAAGATTAATTTTTAAATTTTGTTGGATAGTAAACTGTTTTGAAAATATGTATTTGGATTAATGGTATTCTGCCTGTTTCAAATAAAATGTAAAGTCCACTATGAAATGAAAAAAGTAGTAACTCACTATATTGAAAACATAAAGAATAAATTCCAAACCAGATTACAACATTTAAATGATAAAAAATCAGTAATTTACAGAGATAAAATTCCATAATAAAAATGTCTATTTGTAAATCATTGCAATTAATAATGTCAAATGAAAATGTCTGTATTTATTTAAATAATAAAAATTATATTTATAAAAACTATCATTAATCATTATATAAATGATTAAAAGAAGGCAGCACTGTAAAAAACTCTAAAGTTTAAAAAAAAAAAAAAGACAACTAAATCAATAAATTTTAATGTTTTAATAATAAAAGCAAAACTATAGTTTGTAACAAAGGTAAGAGAAATAGAAATTTCAGAATAAATTTTTAAATTAAAGTAGTGTAGTCTTTATTTAATCGGAGACATTTATTTGAATCATTGTGTGTTTTCAGTCCTGAATGTAAATATACTATGCGTATTGATTATCTGGTTATCTTGTTATTCTACCTCTTTTTATTCTAACATATAAAATTGAAATGTCGAAATGAATTACAGAGTGAAAAAGATTAGGAATCACTAATTTAGACCTTTTTCGTTTTGTTATCAAAATGAGTAATTAGTAAAATAAATGCATCAATATTCAGATTATGTTCTTTAAATTTAAGGCATGGATAAGTTCATTTTACTGAAGATCTTATGTTTAATTTATCTAGACCAATTTAACAGCATGCAGTTAATCATTTCTGTGAAGCATGGGACCTTGCTATCTGCTTAGATGTTTTTAATCATTAAGTATGTAAGTTACACTTAAATAGTTAAAAAATTACTGTCTTGAAGAGTTACAGATAGATTTCCTGTTAATTCATACACTTTCCACTTTCAGTAAAAAAAAATTTAGTGACGAATTAGAAGAACTTGTGCAAAGTTTTAAAAAATAAACATGTTTACTTATTGTGAATTTTTTAAATTAAATTATACAGAAATAGATCAACCATGTAAATCACTAACAGAATTTTATAAAAATGTATTTCATGTAACTATTCTTGACTGCAAAAGATACATGTTTAAAATGTCTTGAGGAAACTATATTTTTCATATTTTAAAGAGTAGTAATGTGTTCATTCAGTCTTCTAATTATCATCAATGAGTTGAAAACAATGGATTTTATTCAGAAAATATTTTTTACATTATTATCCTTGTCTTCCTTCTGCTATAGAATTACTTTAAAATATACTTGCACACATTATTTTTTTCACTTTTAAGCATATACCTTGTCAATGATATCTCAAATTTAAGGACCAATTTTAGTATGAATCCATTCCTTTAATTAGAGCAAAATATAATTTCTTCAAAGATAATATAAACATATTGTAGAATATCAACACCTTGATTGAAGATTTTCAAATATAAAACTATTACCAAATTCTAGGTGTAAAATGATTCTTTGGATAATTGATTTAAAACTCTTTGGTGTTAAAAAAGCATTATGACCAAGCAATAAAAAAAATAATTATAGTCAATGGCAGATTGTCTTTGTGTTTCATCTTTAGCCAAAACCAAATGAAAAAGTAAAGAATTAGAAGAAAAAAAGTCCTATATCATATTTCTTTAAAAATTGCCACCCTAAATATTAAGGGTTCAAATTTTTTTTTTTACAAAAATTTTCAGTTCAGTTTGTTAAATCTATCTATAAATTTTGCAGTAAGATGGTGCATCATTGAGCCGTTGGTTTTATTTTTTCCTAATACCGATTTTAGAGTTATTCATACTATTTACAAAATCCATTTTTCTCAGCATACAAACTTGGTTTTTTCTCTGAATGCAAAATGAAGATTGACAATTTTGACCATATCTATTTCTAGATGTTTTTAATTAAACATACGCCACCCTAGAAACAAGCATTGTATACTTTAAATCATATTTTTTGCCAAATTGATGCAAGAATATGTAATTTGATGTTTGCTATGGTTAAATGATATTCACGTAAATTTACTTCTAGCAAAATTATTTGATTTAAAGAAACAATAATGTGATAAATACTTGAATATTTATTTATATATATTTTAGTTTGTTCTCACTTACTGATGTTTTTTGAATGACATAATGGTATGTTGTATTTTCTTTATATGTCAGGATTAATTTTTTTGCAGGGGGTTTGCTTAGATGCAAGCAAGATTAAATCTATTCCTTTGACAGATACTTTTGAGTAAGTATATACTTGCATACATATTATTAATTAATTGATAATGGTTGAAAGTGATATTTTTTTTTTTACAATAATTGATATTTTGTCATTAATGGGAACATTTAAGCACTTTTCATTAGCCCATTATTAAACTAAGATGTAAAATTTTATATAACTAAATTCTGAACTATGATAATATAAGACTCACGGGATTGGCTTCAGGGAAACCTCCTTGGACAGCTGAACCAAGCTTCAACTTCGTTAAACACAAATCAGCATAGGTTTCAAAGAGTGAAAGATGAAACTTAATTATTAAATCTTAAATTCTTTGTAGCTAATAAGCACATATGCAATTTGTTAATTATAAAAAGCATCACATTTAATAATATAGAAAGTGAAAATTGTTTAATACAAATACAATTCAAGCCTATTCTGATGTGTGTATAGTGATTTCAGGACTTAGCAAAACTGATAAAGGGATTCAAGATGAAAGTGATCCTTTAAACTTTGTATTGTCATATTTAACAATGCAAAATTTGAGTATTATATATCTTATATTTTAACTAAATAATGAGCCTATTAAAGTATTGTAATATATTAATTATATAATTCATTGTTGATTTTTTGTATATGCTACTTATTAGAGATACCATCCACATATAAAAGATTGACCAGAAAATGGTAATTGATCTGTTCTTTTTTTTTTTACAATAAAAACAAAAATAAATTGACGAATTACAGTGTTATATACAATTCATGTAGTTATATATAGGACTCTTATCATTCTAACGAAATGCCCCAAGTTTGAACTTATCAATTCAGCAGTAAAACATTGTAGTGTGGTCATTCAAGCTCACCAGTATTCTGAAACATAAAAATCCAAGCAAAATTTACTAAAGAATTTTCTTTTATCACTGACGATAAAATAATGTTTAAGAAAAAAAAAAAATATTCAAAAATCTTGTATAATTAGTGAACTAAATTTTTTTTAGATTTCAAAGCATTAAAAATATCCGATAGACCATTCTCTAAATTGTTAAAAAAAAAGCATAATCATTAGCATAAGGTAAATTTAGCAGCCAATAAGATGAAGTTGTTGTTTTTGTTTTTAATTAATTCAAATTGAAAACTTCATCATCAAACCTATATCACTTCTCTCTAAAAACCACTAACATAAAGAGAAAGTAAAGTCAGAGCTATACAAATTCCTATGTAAATAAACATTTATTTTAGCGCTGTTTCTAATTGTAATACATTTAAAATCAGCCATTCAAGCTGGATTCATTTTATTCTTTCTTAAATACTATATCTTGTGTTGGGAATGAAAGTATTCATTTATTATTTAACACTCGTAAAAGCGCACAATAGCTTGAATGGTTGATTTTAAATGTATTACAATTAGAAACAGCACTAAAATAAATGTTTATTTACATATGTTTAAAGTTTCATTTGTGAGTGGCGTCTAGTAAATTCTAGATAATTTTGTAGATGTCATTCATTCAGATATCGTAAACAGTGGTTTAAAGTGAGTGGTCTATCCTCATTCTTTCACTTACAGTGCTTAAGATTTGCCCATATATAAGCATTTGGGTTGGAAAGAATAAGTGGATTCATTTTATTCTTTCCTAAATACTATATCTTGTGTTGGAGTGAAAGTATTCATTTATTATTTAACACTTGTAAAAGCACACAATTGCTTAAATGGCTGATTTTAAATATATAAATTCCTATATATAACAAAATTTTTATTTCAAATGCCTCTGATTTCTACAACTAGAGTCATGCTATCACACTGTCATTAGCAGCTGTATAATAAGAATAAATGTCCACAAACTTTCTTCATTAATTAAGTAAAATGACTTGAATAAATCAATAAAAACAGTATATAAATCACAGTTTTGTTATACTTTTCTTGCATTTATATGACAACAGAAGTTTCTTGTTTAAACCACTAAACATCACATGATCACCATTTTTTATGCTTGGTCATAGCCAGCTCAGTGCAAGCCAGAATAATCAATGGATGCCAGAAGGCTTAGGCATAAAATCCCTATCTAGTTCCTACCCATCCAATATCCTCGGACTAGTTTCTAGCTTGTGGCTTTTGTCAGATCTAGGTGTAGTGCTATCAGATCCAAAGCTCCTCACTGATAAAAGTCACAAGCTAGAAACTAGTCTGGTGATATTGGATGAGTAGGCACTAGATAGGGATTTTATGCACAAGTCTTCTGGCATCCCTTAATTACTCTGACTTGCACTGAGTGGGACTATTGTATGGAGAGTTTTGCCTACTTTAAGTTACTTGTTTCTCTAAAACCATATTGGATCTTTGATAATTCAGGCTATAGTGGGATCCATAAGTGACAAGAAGTAACTTTCAGGTTTGAATTATCTGACCAGAAATAACTTCTGCTGTTTATAGAATATAATGTTGACTTATCAAAGGCTAATTACTATTTCTTACAAATGTAAACTTTTTGAATTCTTTTATCTTTTTTTTTTTGTATCTTGCTGCTTTCAGTCACCTAATTTGGTATACAATCTGATCATGAGCTCCTAATGCCAATGGTTATCTCTGTACACTAAGTTGTAATAATGAGATTATATGTTTGTGCAATCAAATTTTCATTGTTTAATTACACACATAGTAATTCTGATTTATAGAATATAATGTTGACTTATCAAAGGCTAATTACTATTTCTTACAAATGTAAACTTTTTGAATTCTTTTATCTTTTTTTTTTGTATCTTGCTGCTTTCAGTCACCTAATTTGGTATACAATCTGATCATGAGCTCCTAATGCCAATGGTTATCTCTGTACACTAAGTTGTAATAATGAGATTATATGTTTGTGCAATCAAATTTTCATTGTTTAATTACACACATAGTAATTCTGATTTTAATCTTTATTTTTTATGCAGTAGATTCATTCAAAATGAATATTTTAAACCATTTTAAAGTGAATCATTTAGAGATGACCTGATGAACTTTATATTGCTCTAAAATGTGTATATAAACCCATCAACACTTATCTTTTTATAACAATATTTTTAAATAGTCATGGGAGATTGAGAAGATGAAAGTGCAGTAGATAAATGTTAATATCAAAACAAATAAAAAGGACTATAGAATTGCAGGAAATGAAAAATTAAATCATTGATTAAGGAAAGATAGTGTCAGCCATTTATATTCCTAACATTTCTCCAATGAATTTAAGCTAGAATTGCAAACTGCTTTAAAAATTAATAATCTTTTAAAATAGTTCAGATTTTAATGAGATACTCTACTAAGTATAATTGCACAAATAGAAGAATAAAAAAATGGATTTTTATTTTTTATTAAGACAAGAAACTATATATAGGAAAGAGAAACTATAAAAAAACATTTTAAAATGATTTACTTAGAAAAACTGCATATCTGAAATTCTCTAAAATGGTAGGGGAAAGAGTTAAATATCACATAAGAAAACATAACTGTTTCTAGGAAAGTTATAGAAAAGATCAAGTCTCAAACATTTAATATGTGTTAATATCAAAAGGAAAATTATTTTGGAATGAAAAAAAAAAGATTGTATTATTATTAAAAACAGGAATGAGATTATAAAGTAAACAGAATATAATTATGACATTGTCTTTTGAAATGCAGCATCTTTTAAATAAACAATTGATATAGAAAGGGAATAATAGAGGCTTTGTAGATGTATTAAAAGGAGTATGCAGAGAAATAAATTGTTTGTGAAGCTATATATCAAAAAAAAAACTTTTTAGTTAATAGCAAATTCCTTTTGTAGTTACAGATTGGTTAATAGATAGATGAATGAATGGTAATATGAATGAATGGGTAGATTGAATTGCTCATTTGTTTTTTAGTTTATTGTTTAATTATTTACTCATTCATTTATTTATTTACAGAATTATAAGTACACACAATCCTTTATGGCTTGTCTTGGATAGTATTAAAGTAAGTATCAAAACTAGCATTTAAAACAAAAAATATGGGAAACTTCCAAAAGTTATTTATGTTTAATAATTTTAGAAGCAGGGGTGTGTGGTTATGTGATGTAATGAAATATGGCTTCTTTACTGATGTTAGGAATCTGTTAGCAATCATATTTCTCTTTTTATCATTTGCCAATCTATAGCATTTAAATATATTTAATTGTTATCCCACTTTCATAACTCTTCCTTTGTCTATTCAATAACTTTATTTTTAAAGTTGGCATTAGTATACATTCCAGCATAAAATCCCAAAACCCATTTTTTTGTATTATTTTTTCCATAAAATTCTTATTTTCAACCTTTCTGATCATGTCTATATTATAATAATAAATTGCATATTCTTCACATTTCCATCACATAATTTCCCAAACAAATCCCTCACATTATTCTGTTTATATTCTTTTGTTACCAATGTTCTATTTAGGCTTTAATTAAATAATAGACTACTTTCCATACTCTTATAATAAAATGACTCACTTCAGATAATTGCTTATTTTTAAATATATTCAATCTTTATTTTTCATATCTGCTCTCTAATATAAAGCCTTTTATTAATAATAATAGCAGCAGTTTTCATAACACATTTATCCACTTTTTATATATGTAAACTGATACAAAAAATTTTTTTCTACTTTTTTGGCATATTCTACTATGTTTCAAAAATGTTTTTTCTTGTTGCTTGTCCTTTCCTTACTGTATTGTATTATACCATTTACACCTTTTTATACACTTTATCAATACTTTTATTTGTATTATTTGTACTACACTAACAGTTTCGACTGTCCTGCAGTCATTATCAGAGTTCTTTTTGATTCTATTACCAACAAGAACTCTGATGATGACTGCAGGACAGTCGAAACTGTTAGTGTAATACAAATAATTACAAATAAAAGTATTGATAAAGTGTGTAAAAAGGTGTGAATGGTATGATATGTTATAATAGAAATCAATACATATAGGAAAAGAAGAATTAGAAAACTACAATCTACCAAATATTTTCAGTTTTGTTACACTTCTCATGGTTTTTTTAAAAATACAATTCTTAGTATGTCATATATATATATATTATTTAAAAACTGCCAATGTTTTACTAGCCCCCTCTCTCACTTTTCTTTTTTTTTTCACCTAAAAAAAAATTATTATTAATTTGTTTTCAATCACCCATATGACATTGTTTATTCAAAATGATTCCTAAATAATTATATTTATTTAATTCCTTTCATATTTATTTATTTTTTTAAAAAAAACAGCATTTTTCTTCTCTTTCTCTGTCACTTATCATCATTGTTTTTGTTTGTAAATCTAATTCATTTTTTTTCTGACTTATTTTGCACAATATATTTTTTTTTTGGCATACAAGAAAATATCATCAACAAATAAAAGACCTGGTAAACATACTATCTTTCATTACCCATTAATAATATTTAGTATTCTTCCTAATCTTTTTGACAACTTTTTTTTTTTTAATATAATAATAATAGTAAAATTAAGAAACAGAAGATATTACTGCTTTAAACCTACACAGCTTCACCTATTTAAATAGAAAGTAGGTTGAAGTAAAGAAGGTTCCCCTCTTTTCTTCCATAACGTAAGCTTGTGGTTAAACACCTGTAGAGGTCCCTACTATTGCATTTTACACGCATATTCTCGAGGTTATAGCCTCAGTAAATATTACTTACATAATCAATGTGCGTTTAATAAATTTATAATTACTACTTTTAATCCCAATCGACGCTATTCTTCCTATTTCCTAATTGATAAGTATAATAGTTATTTTATATAATTTATCAGTTAGATCTGCCAATGCTCTATGACAAGTGTATATATCCACAAAAAAATTAAAAGGGTCTTATAAATATACATCTTGTAAAAATATTTTATCACTTTCTAATTCTTTTTTTTTTAGTTAGTGTCATTTCTTTTAAATATAGTTAGATATCATTTCTTATGTAACTTACATTATTTTAGGAAATTTAGTTAGATGATTGATTCTATATTTTCTAATTGAATTTACTGTCCAAACTTTTAAATATAATTATATTTTTTATATAATTTCCTAATCAAATCCACTAATGCTTTATCTCTTTTCACAGTTAACAAAACTGTTCACTATGTATTTCTATTTATTTATATCTTTAGGAGCCATATTATTATTATTTTCTTACTCCTTACTCATGTCTACTAGCTGCATAATTATAAATAAACTACTGTCTATAAGTCTGTTAAATTGAAACCTTCCCTACATCTCTTCTATTATATGTTTCTTTTAATTATTTTTTCAACTATCACACAATTATATACTTTATATATCACTAAAGTTACAATAACAGATCTAAAATTAACTGAATTTGTAAAGTCTTTATTCTTACTCTTGTATTTTTCCAAATATCTGAAAATTCTATTTTTTGTGTTCAAGTATGAAAACATCCCAATAAAACTATTTAGTTAGTTCTATCTCTCATATTCATCAATATTTCTGTCATTATCCATTCAGACTGTTTGCCTTTTTATCTTGCAATTTTTTTAGTGTTTCATTCAATTTATAAAATTTATATTTGCTTTCTCATTTTTGTTTATGTTTAATTTTTTTTTCTATATTTATTACATGATTGTTTAAAATCGTCTGTAATCTTTCTCTACAAATATTGTTTTTTTTTACTTGTCCAATTGTGCAATTTCTTTTTCCATTATGTTCTTATTTTTTATATATTTTCAAAAAAATTTACGCCTTTCATTTTTATTTTTAATAATTTATTTTTTATCTCATTCTTTTTCAATAACTATTCAACTAAACTTTTTTTGCTTTATAATACTAATCTCTATAATCACATCCATCAAAATATTTCATAACTTTTCATATTTTCTTTTAAAGCCATATGATATTTGTCCAATTTTATGTTTCATCCCTACCTTACTCTATTTTTGCTATACTTCCCTTCACATTTCTACCCACCCTTATTATAAAAATGTTTGATCACTATTATACGCTTTTTTTTTAAACACAAATTTTAATTGCTTTTACTTTATTCATCCCTATCTTTTTAATTCATATATAATCTATTGTATAACTCAAATTATTTTTAGTCCAATTGTCCTGTCTATCGTAAACATTTGATAAATTCCCAATATTCAAATTATTTCTGTCAAAAAGATTTTAATAATTTACTATTTTTTATTATCATTTCCATAATATATATATCCATTTAAATTCCTATAAACATTATTTTCTTTCTCTTTTTTTTTTTTGAAAATCTATATTTATAATTAAAGATATTCTGCAATTCCATTTTATTACAATCTGGTTTTATCTCCTACAGTCATATACACCATAACTGATATCCTGTCCTGATTTTCTAAATTTTTTTCAGTTGACAAATATTTTCAAATTTAACAATGTTTTTAATGTAGCTGCATTACAGCTTTCATTTCAAGCCCTTTATTATTAATGGTCTTTGTCTTTTTTAAATCAAATTATTTCTATGCTTTCCTACTTATTGCATATATATATAAACATGAAATTAGCATGCTTAATGTATATGTAATTAAGAAGAGAAAAACGTTCTCTAAGGCTATGGATAAATAATATTCTGTATGTCAATAAAGGATCAAGAATAAAATGAATTCACATATTCTTGGAGGTTTTGATATTTATAAGCTTACCTTCGCCAATGTTGGTGAAAACTCAGAGTGAAATTAATATATCAACTAGATGAAATATGGCATAAAGAATAATACGACTTAATCAACTAAACAAAGTTGAAGACAGAATCCATAAGTAATAACACTTTTTTAATAATCAAAAAGAAGTTAATAAAATACATATGGAATTAACATAGAATAATATGAGTTATGCTAATTTCATGTTTACATATATTAACTTCTGTATGATTACTAAATCAAGGTTTGTTAAAAGTATTATTCTTTATTTTTTGATAATTGATTATTAATTTAATAATTATTGAACACTATATTTTATCTAACTGATATATTAATTTCATTCTGAATTTTCACTAACACTGGCAAAGGTAAGCTTATAAAGAGCTCCAAGAATCATGGATTTATTCTATTCATGACCCTTTGCTCAACATAGTGTACCGGAATCTGTGATCCTCTGCCTAAATACTTTATATTTTATCAATATTTTATATTATATTATTATTTGATATTTGTAACACATCTGAACCTTTACAAATATTTTACACAAGTCCGTGCTTTTAACAAGCTAATTAAGATTTTTTTTTCTTCATTCATTATTATTTTTATTATATTCGAAATTTTATTATTTGGGATGTAATGGTTATTTAGTAACATCTATTCTTTATATTTATATGATTATCTTTTCTTCTTTAATACCTGCGGCAAAGGATAGTACATTCAAGCAGAGGGGTAGAATACCATTGATAGATTAACCATCAGTGATACTTACGACCAGATCAGGGCTACACAAAAGCACAACCACAACTATATTCCCTGGAAATAGCACCTCTGCATACTTCTGAGCAGAAATCTGCCACCAAAAGCACTTTATTTGATTTGAGAACCCATCTCAGGCGCCAGCCAGCTATACATATATATATAGCTGGCATGATCGGATGACAGGCACACGAACCCAGTGCTTGAAATATACCCAGGCTATCTCACACTCTTGATCAGGGGACCCAGGCAGTATTACTTTAACACATGAAAATATTTTAAATTTTTTTAAAAAAGTACTGGCAACGTAGTTAAAAGACAGAGAGTATAATAGACCAAGTAATATTTAAGCAAACAATCCTTTATTCATACAAACACATATTTAATTAAATATAATAAAAATTAACAGAGAATATAAATAAAAGAGTACACATTACTTGTTAGTAAGTAATTCACCATTATGAATGTCCATTGTAGTTCATTTTTTTGAAGAATATATTTCTCTAGATAATTTATAGTTCAAAAAGTATATTTACCCAGGTTTTATTATGTTGAGATGACATGGTTCCATTGGTTTTGGTTTTCAATTGTTTGGCTTTTGGTTTCCATCGATGACTTTATGACTTTCCTTCCATTCTTCAGATGGATAATGGGGGAGAGAGAGTATGCGGCAGCATCTGTCACAGTTTTGGCATTGGTTCCAGGCGCGAACAGTTGATGGCGCCGAGGACTCTGGGCATGAAGCCTAGTCGAACACTCCAAAGGTTTTCTAGTAATGTATGTTGCTACTTCTGCAGCTTCTTCATTTATATTTTTCGCAGCAGTAAGAACTGGCTCACTGAGGATCACGTTAACTATGTCCTCAGTGTCTAATGGATCAATGAACTGGAAATTTGAAATTTGAAACACTAAATTGCAACTTTTGAAAACTTTTTACAAAACTCTGGACAACTGAATAACAATAGATAAACTGCCTTTTTTATACTAATTCTCCCATTGTTTATTTTTATCATAACTTTAATCTGATTTAATTAATTTTTACATTTTATTTATCTAATTTTATTGGCCAGGAATCTTTCAAAAATAATTGCATTCCTGCCGATGAGATAGTATACAAAAGGTTCTTTTAATTTTATTTCCTATTTATTTGTTTTTAAACATTTATTTATTTATTTATTTTCTTTTAATTTATAAAAAGAAGAGAGAGTGGGTTTTAAATCTTTCCCCGCTCTCTATTCTTACTAAACAGTTTTCTTAAAAAATGACTCAATCTTTCATTTTCTTTTTCAGAATTATATTTTAAAATGTACTTTTAAATATATTTCTTGTTTTTATCTCATTTTTTCCTTTTCCGAGACTAATTAATTTATTTTAACACATATGTGTGTTTTATACATATATCTATTCTACTCATGAGCCTTTGCTCAATATACAGTACTATTTATTTCTAGCCTGAGGGAAAGTGGTTTTCTCATTTTAATTATATTTATACAGTTTTAATAATTTCCCTTTTTTTATAGGTTTTGAATTTATTTTTTTCATAGTATGTTGATATATGGCTATTACATCTTCACTTTAATATCTTTAATTTACTTTCATCTCATTTTTATACATATTTCTGATAGAAACATTTTTTTTTTGCATTCTCTTCAATGTAATATAGTTATTAGTAAATGAATAAATTACCCTTTGTTTTTATTTTATACAATATCATTTCTCTTTTTAAAATTACTGGGTTTTAAAACCCTAACAGAAAGTATCTCATGTATCCAAAAATACTATTTCTCTTTGACATAATTTGTTTAATTTATTATTAATAGAACAAGCCCTGTTTAAATTATGGATAACAGTATAGTATGTGTTCTATGCGTACTTATTATTTCAATTTTTGCATTTATTCATTGTGTGAAGTCACAGAAGCAGTACTGTGAAAACTACTCAATAAATGAAATATTTTTTTGAAAATTTGATTCTCGTAAAAGTATATAATACTAATGACAAATTAATTGTAAATTATATATTTTTAAATCTTTTTATTAATTCTAAATTACATATATTTTTTAATTTTCTTATTTCTTTCAAAATAGACAAAAAATAATGTCTATTAATAAATGTTGAGTTTTATGAAATACAATTCTAAAGGACAAATAAATAGTAAATTATTATTATTTTTGTAAAAGAAAATGTTTTACAATAAAACAATAAAAATGAACTGGATTAATAACAAAATATAATAAAAAGAAGGGTAAAATGCTTTTTTAAAAATTCTGATTACCATGATAAAGAAAGTTGAATATTCTAAAGAAAAAACAGAAATTCCAGTTTATTGCTATTTTATTGCCAAGACATTTTCCAGCAAGGGGTATGCCTCATATCTCCTTCAGAATTTTGATTTTGGCTTCAATCTATGAATGTTCAATTGCCAATGCTTTTGATGGATGACAGACAAATGTCTATTTAACATTATGAGAAAGTGTTTTATTTTTCAATTATGAACTGCATGCATAAGTGTTCACTTTTTCAACAAAGAATATTTAGTATTTTATTATACAATTACAAATATATTTACTTTTTAGATTACTTTATTAAAACTAAAAAAACTATTTAACGTTCCAGGGAAATGTTTTATTTTTCAATTATGAAGATCATATAAATGTTCAGTTTTGTAACTATTTATGTACTTATTTTTAGATTATTTAATGAAAAAAAAAAGTACTTTATTTAAATACAGATAAATGTTGTAAAAGTATAAATCTATGTTCCACTATCTCCTGTATTTATTTTTAGGTGATTTACTATCACTTATCATTTCACTTTTTGCTTATATACACTGTTTGATGCCACTGAAGCCATACTGTGAAAACTACTTGGCAAATGGAAAAATTTTTTGAAAATTTTATTCTTAGAAAAGTATGTCATGTAATTGTTGAGTTTTGTGAAATACAATTTTAAAAGGCAAATAAATTGTACATTGTATATTTTAAAATTTTTCACAAAAGAAAATGTGTTGCTTAATCCATACATAGTTTAATATTTTTCAGTTATGAAATATGAGTAAATGTGCAATATTTAAACTATTTACAGATTTATTTTTAGATTACCTTTTTTAAAAAAAAACCTATTCTATTTAAATACAGATAAATGTTATAAAAAAATATAAATCTATGTTCCACTATTTATGTCTTTAAATATGTGTGAATGTAAAGTATGCTTAATCTTCAACTTATCAAATAATTTTCACAGTATGGTTTCAGTGATTCAATGTAGTGGGTAAATACGGAAATTGAAAAGGACTGACTATACCATACCTAAATTATATCTCTCATCAAATCTCAGCAATAAACTACCTATGTTTATTTTTCCTTTAACATTTTTCAAATTATTAATTAGCTCTTTTATCAATAATCCTGCCAACACTTTTACTATCTTATCTTTTAATTTGATTAAAGTATTTCCCAATATACTTGTCTATTTATTTATTTTTAGAAATAATATTCCCACATTTTCTAATTACTTAGTCTTTATCAAAATGATTTTTTAATTATCTTTTCTCATTTACCCTGCATTTGTATAAACATTCTTAATTAATCTTTTTGCAATTTTGGTATATATATTTTATTCTTACATTGTTCATTTTTTATTTCATAAGTTTGGTTAACTTTGATTTTTGTAAAGATTTTAATTCTCTTTCAGCTTTTGTTATATTCTTCTCTATTTATTTTTTGTTTAACTGTCTCTTTAGTATCATCACATGATCACCATTTCTTATGCTTGCTCATAACTATTATTAAAACAGGCAAAACTCTCCATACAGTAGCATCACTCTGGCTTGCACTGAGTGACATTACTATATGGAGAGTTTTTGCCTGTTTTAATAACTCTTTACTTTCACCTAATTTTCATTTTCATCTTCTGTAATGATATTGAAGATCATGAATTTAATCCTCCCATATCTATTAACATTTACTCCAACAAATCTTATTTATTCTATCTTATCCAAATCATTGTTTTTTTTTATTTCCTTTGTCACTCTGATGCAGTTCTTGCATAGTCAAAGGTCTTTAATATCTGTTTTCTTTACATACATATATACATTTTAAAGTAGTAAGCTTTCTCATATATATTGCAAATTACTAACATTTTTTTTCTTCTGTAAGTGGAATTTTTTTTATGTACAAAAGAAATCTATTATTTAAATCAGGTCAAATTCTATTAAGAAAAAAAAAATTTTTTTTAATTATTTAACTCTAAACATATTAAAAGAATTACTTAACCAGAATAATTATTTACAAATTATTAATCTAATTACTGCATTTAAAAGCTGAGTAATCAGTAATAACTTTTCAAGGCATGGACTTGTCTTCTTTATAAATATCCTCCCAAAGTTTAGAGAGAAAAAAAAATCTCTCTGATTTAATTATGTATTAAATTTTTCAAAAAGAATATGTAAATATATTTTTAGATAATTAATTTTTATATACTGTATATACAATTTAACATATTCTCAAGCCAAGCTTTTAACTTAGTTCTATATAAGCTAGCAATTTTCTTTACCCTTTTCCAGAATCATCTGTTATAAGCTGAGTAATTAATTGTATCAGAATTTACAGATGAATTTCTGATTTATGGTCTGAGAATTTGTAGACCTAAAATTTGACACATCATGTTGCAATCTTTTCTTTCTTTTTTATTATCAAGCTAATGGCCTGAAATACAAAAATATCTTATAGTATGCCTTTATTACTGTATGGTTCTATTACTAGGTCAGTAAATATTTGTTTTTAGCAATTATGGATTTGTTTAAATGTAAGCATATTTCACCCTCTATTGTCAGATTAGTGTATTCCAACAAGTCAAATGACTTTCTCTGCTTAAAGACTTACAATCAATATAAAACTGAGATCAGTAAAAATACTGCATATAGCATCAGGCCTAATGTCAAATATACAAGTATATAGCAAGTTGGCCTCAATCCAAAACCTTAGGATATATTTGAATTTTAAACAGTTAGTTAGATAGTGTAAAAGAAATAAAATGTTTCTACTAAATGTGAAGTGCAGTAAATCTGCAAATTCTCTGTGATGAGAACTGTAAGCTAGAAACCAATCTGGGAAGTTTTGATATAATAGATCTCTCATCAAGTATCTATTAATTATTCAAGTTTAGATTGTGCTGATTAGAGTGAAAAAAAAACTGTCACTAAAAACCTACATATATATTATATATACATATAATTTAAATGTAAGCAAAGAAAGATAAATGAGGTTTTGTTAGTATATTTTTAATGTTGTAATATTAAATTTACTTTAAGCTTTATACATGGTGAAATTCAAGATCATATATTCTGTTTTTATGAATGTAAAATGATTTAATTGCTGAATAAGAAATAAAAATTTTGAAACTCATTATCTGTATTTTTATTATAGAATTTCTCTGTGAAATTCTGGCTTTTAATGGAACAATCTTGTAATCAACTGCAAAACAGAACTTATATATATATTGTGCCCTTGTCTGTAGGTCATAATAAGGTAGAAAGGTCAATTACTAAAAAATTTTAAGTTATATCTGTATGATATATAAATAATAGTAGGATAATTATATTTTATAGTACAATTTAAAGCTGAAAATACCTGGTATATAAAAATGTAATAGATTATTTTAAAAGAAAACAATTAAATAAAGCTTTAATTATATCCTTGCTTATGGTTGTAAAAGCTGGCCATATAAAATAATACAGCTATAGATAGTTGAAAGCATATTAATAATTTGAGTATAATATTTTCAAACTAATAAATTAAATAAATGCCAGATGTAGTGCTATAATTATATTTAATAGTCAAAATTAATAGAGTATAGTTTAAAATAAACTTTATGATGGTGAGAATTATATTTAGTTCAACATTTTAAAATTATTTTCTAAATTTTTTATAAAATATATCAGTTTTGGTAATTTAGACCGAGACGTAAATAAAAAATCATTTGATAAAGTTAGTAAACACGTGACTGTATATTATATACCTCCACACACACGCTTGTTAAAATAATAATAAAGTTTGTGAATTTGAAACTAGATATAATTGCCATCGATCTTAAAGTACAAGTTGAAGTATTAAATATTGTTTTAATAATTATTTTAAAGTTTAAATAATTTTTTATAAAAGTATAATTGAATTTAAAAATATAGTCTAAATAATATTTTGAGACATTACGTCATCAATTCTGTATTTTAAAAGTCTATTATGTTATAAAACTAAATGTGTAAATCTGTTCGCGCTAAAATAAAGTTATTAACCAATCAACGGAGGTAAATTAGCAGACAAAAATATAGGAATTATACAAAAGGGGAGAAGTAATGTGAAAGTGAAAGAGAAAGTAACCTATTTTTTTAGCTTATAACACCGTAGCTAGAAAAGTAATATAAATTTAAAATTTTGTATTTATAAAAAAGTTCTTCTGTAACATATAATATATTTTGACTGTATCGATATGAATTGCTAATTTTAAAAGTTATCTTACCAGGGAATTTATTCGAATTTAATCAAAGCCTACAGTAGAGATGGAAGTACAAGGAAAAATACCTAAATTTATTACCGAAGGAGAAATATTTGGAAAATGTCTTAATACAACTTTATTTATGCTCAACCAGAAACTTAATTTTGTCACTCAGAGAAAGATAATTGGGACGCTATATGAAAATTTAAAAGAGAAGTTACATGCCGTCAGGAAAAAATTATGACGCAAAATTTATAAGGCTACTTTGAAGTTATGTTATATTTCTCTATGGAAAATTTTAATATGCGTTTTATTATAAAGAAAATAATGATGAAGAAAGAGTGTTTATCTTTTAAAGGAAAACATTATTAAAAATATAGTATCAGAATTTTAAAGTAAAGGAAAAGTAAAGAAGAATATGAAAGTGCTATTATGGATTTTATAGAAAAGGAACCTAAAACTTTATCTAATCAGAGAAAAATATTATAAAGAATTCAATGGAGAAAAGGCTTGATTTAAAAAGTATAAAATTAAATTACTGAGTGAAAATGGATCCATGGAAATCAGGAAATTTAATGAATATTTAAATAAAAGTACGTACAAGATGCATCGGAAAAAGTCGCGCGAAAAATATTAGCAGACAATAGTAAAAGAGAATGCCATGAATTAATAATTGTATACAATATTGTGAAAAACCTAGGATTGTCGTCGATGAAGATTTATTAAACAGAGCTATTGTTTTACTTTAAAATAGAACATTAAGTGACTAAAAGAAGAAATAAAATATTTTTTTTTAGCTTAAATATGAACGGTTCAAGAAAGTCTGGTGAAGAAGTATCGTAAATATAATTTAAATGTTTTATTAATTTATTTTTAAATATAAAATGCTATATTAGATTAGGGAAAACATATAAACATAAATTTAATAATAATGAGATTTAAATATAATAGCTTAATAGAATGATAGAAATATTGTTTTAAAAATAAAAAGTATGTATGGAATTTTTATATCTACAAGAATTAATGGAATGGTGAAGCCTACAGAACACGATCGAGAAGATCAACATCGTTTTGGTAATTTTGGTATTTATTCATAATGCATAATGTATTTTTTTCAGATCATCTATTGATTAAGAATGATGTGTGAAAGTTTTTAAAATTATAAGTACACATTTTATACAACATTAAAACATATTCGGAGATAAGAATAAATTTAAATATGCATGCAATAAGTTATTTCAAGTATAATTAATAGTATAAGTTGTCAAAACAATTGTGTGATTCTTTTGAACTTTCATGTAACAAAGTATTAGATATTTTAAAATAGTTTGTATATGATAAATATACGAGAAAAGTAGTAAAAGATTTTCTTAGAGAACAGCTGTATAGTTTTGAAATAAAATGAATTTTATTATTGTTAGACATGTAGATAAGAATTTGTCGATGTACTGTATAGAAAAATCTAGAGAAATAATAAGATCGGATAGTGACTTGGTAGTACTAGTGTAGAGGAAACCAAGATGATGTTTTGCTAAGAAATAAGAAAAATAAAGTATTTGGATCATAGTTAGTTTGTGTGATTTCAGTATAGCTAACTAAGCACTATCACTGAACACATATATTTTGGACAGTGTCTTTACGTATCTCTTAAACTCTTTGATGTTATATAAAGCTGAAGAAATAGCTTTAGCATCACTCCTATAATAGAGGTGGGTAGACAGACAAAGGTCGCTCCTCTATAGTATTTTAATTCACTGTGCCATTATTGTCAAGGTTTATGACGGATAATATTCTAGTTATTTTGATCCTGTGCATCTATTTTCACTATCCATGTTTCATGAATCTGCATCGTCAGAAAGATATATATATTTTACAGAAATAATGAATAAAATAGAACTGAGGGTATGTTATAGTTTAAGTAAGAATAGTTTATTTACTGGAATGTGTTAGAATTGTGTAATTTTAAAAGTGAAAGTATAAAAATCATAAAGAGAGAAAGAATCATATAATACATTTTAAAACTAATTTGGAAACGAATATGAGATTTTAAAAGAGAAATCTAAAACAAAGTTTTTTTTTAGTGATAATAAAATTTGAATATTTTTTATAATAATATTTAAAAAATAAATATTGCATGTTTGTTAAGAAAATAATTCAATAATGTGATAGACACATATATTTGTGCATGGTGTGTTAATAATTGTAACTACCATCCGAAGCAAGCCTTGAATGAGTATATTAGATTAATAAGCATTGTATAGTGAACAATAAAAGTAATATAAAATGTAGAAGAATGTTTTTGAATCTGTAGGATTCCATATAACTAATATAAAATTAGAGTTTTATGATTTTGTAGAATGTTTACTACGAATGTAATTTTGTAAAAAATATAATTTTAAAAAATAGTAGGGATACAAAGTATTAGTGATAATTATTAATAAATACATTTTGTAACAAGCTAAACTAAGATAAGAAATCCAATGATAATAATACTGTACTTTCTTAAATACTTTAAAAGATAAGAATGAACTAGAAAAATAAGTAGAAGTTTGGTTTTATTGTATAAACTAGTAAAATAATTTTGTGATAGGAGAGTAAGGATATCCAATGTACATAATGTAAAATAGTGTTATTTGTTTTTGTTATTAATAAACTTTGTTGTAAATTTATTATAAAGCTTTGTGTCTTCGTTATTATTTCTCCACATGGATGCATGATATCACAATACACATTTATAATTGAAACAGACATATAGTTTTGCACAAAATCGGTAAACATAAAAGTGTTATAATAATTTTGAAAATTTATTTGGATGATAAAATTAAAAGATCATAATTATATCATTTATTGGTCATAAGTTGGTTGCCACAATATTAAAATAAATTATATGCTAATGTTACCACACGTATTTTGTTGTCAGATTATTAAAATACTACCACATACGTAATTATTTATTTCATTTAGGAAGTAATAAGATTATATTATACTATTATTATTATTATTTATTATTGTTAGTTGCTGCGTAGTGAATTTATGACATAAAATTCCCTTTTCATAGTTTACTACCGTAATTTTAAATCAGTTAGAATACAATTTATGAACCTGAGATTTGATTTTAATTTATTTATTCTATTTATTTACTTAATCTTATTTAATTGAGCTAGATTATTATTACAGAGAATAGTAATACATGATTATTATTTTAATCATAGTGAAAAGAGTTTAGAAAGTCGTAAGTATACTATAAGTTAGTTATTTAGTATAGTAAAAGGGGAAATAGTGTTCTTATGCCATTGAGATAGTATCATGTGGATAATATCTCAATGTAGTCTATCTCGTTCTCCGTGTCGTCGCTCCATGTCTCATGAAAATAATAAATATTTATTAATTCATTTACAAATATAACTGTACTTGTATTTTAAAGATTAGAACCAGTAATCATTATTAATTAATGCTGGATATTTTAATTTTATTCATTTGTTGAACTGAGCTAGAACCCGGAATATATTTTAAACACTATATAAATTTTATGGAGGACGTGGACGGAGGAGGAGGGCAGAATATATATATATATATATTTCATATTCAATCCTCCTCCCCTCCCCATTTTGAAGAGCATCTATGTTCCTCATTTACTACACAATAATTAATGTGCAAGATACTTTTATTATTTAAAAATTTAATTTCTGTAGCTTACTTGTAACCAATAATTATAATTCTTTTAATCTTTTTCTCTTTTCTGCTTTAATTTTTAATTTATTTGCAATGTAAAAGTTTTTTTATTGTTTGTTTTTAGCTGTAGTTTTTTATTTCATTTGATTTATCATAATCATTATTAAACATCTGCTAAAAGCATATACTGAACATCAAAATAGATCATCTTTTAGTCACTTGCTTGTTCTATCTTCTTTTAGTATTTTTGTTCCACTTTCTCTTCTTATTAAATACTCATAGCTATGTTCTTCTTTAAGATTATTAATCAACTTTTTTTTATTTTCTCTCTTTTTTTTATAATGTACATGCCCTAGTGATTTTCTCTTCAAAAGTTCATCATTAATTATTACTTCTTTTTTTTAAAAAAATAACCTTAACCATTACTATTCTTTTTAATTTAATTCTTCCATTCTCTTGAAAATCCACATTTCAAATGCCTCTAATCTTTTTTATTTCTAAATGTCTGAGTCATTGCTTTATATAAAGCTTTACTGTTATTTTCTTTGTCGCTACTTCTATAATGTTATCCAATTTGCTAAATATATTAAAACCTTAATCTGTTATATATCTTAATGTTTTCGCCTTATCACCATTTTCATTGTTATAGTATCCTGCATGGTTTAAAACAGTAGTAAAGTGGCACACATTGGAACTAAAGGTTCAGTATTATGACTCAGCTCTTTCACTTCATGTGCTAATTTCTTATGAATTCCCTATCAGTCTATTATATATATATTACAGGGGTCCCCATTCCTATGCTCGTGGGCACCATGGCACCCGCAGACCATTTTACGTGTGCCCGTCAATAAAAATTATTTATCTGATACAAATAAATTTAGTTTTTAAAATTTCTTATAAATTATTGTATTATATTGTAATCAAATTGTAGAGCATACTATACTTTTACATCGTAAAAATATAAACGTTAATTAATATGTTAAAATTTTATTTTTGAAATAAATATTTTTTTGTACATTATGTGTATTATTAACAATATCCAACTATAAATTTACATTGAAAAAATAAATGGTGCCCGCCATCTGGTTGAAAAAAATAAATGGTGCTTGCCACCTGGCCGGTATTATAGAATGTGCTCTTAAGTGCAAAAAGGTTGGGGACCCTATATTTTATTATTGTATTATTATTTTTATCCCAAACTATTTATAAATTCTATCAATTTTATGTAATATTTTGTTAAACTTAACTGCTCATATCAGATACAATTGAATATACTTTTATAATAATTTTGTTATAGTTACTTTAACATCATTGATAATGTGGATCATGTTGTTGTTGTTTTTTATTAGTGATATGTAAACTATAAATGCCATACATAGCAACAAAAATAAATAATTGGATCTGTTATTAAATTGAACATGCCTTTATTTAGTCACAAAGAACTATTAGACAAAGAATTGCACTCGTGTAAATAGTTCTTTTATTCATATTAAGCTAACAAAGCTAATGATTTGAAAAAGTTAACATCTAAATTTTTGAAGTTTGTCAAGCTGTGTGGAAATAAAATTGTAAAAAATAAATATGTAACTAACATCAGCTATAAACTAATTACATAAATAAATCCATTGATAAAAATATATAAATCCATTGACAAAAGGATTTATATATTTTATGGTAATGTTACCATTCTACATCCACATTGAACAAGCATTGAATTTCTTTCCATCTAATGTCTATCAATATTTAACTATTCAATGCTTATGTGAAGATAAATTTTTTACTATTATATTATGCAAAGAAAGTAAATGGTTTGTCCTGTTCTTATTATTTACAAGTTATCTATTTAACTTTAATAGAAAAAAAAAAAGAATTTATTCTGTAGATCAATGAGAAAGAGGCTAGTAAAATAGTTACTTTGGAGTATACATTGAATGAAAAAAAGGCATATTTAAGTACAAAGAACTACAGTATTTTAAAGCTTCGAGATGCATATAGGAAAAAAACGAATAATTATGAAAGGTAAAATTAGGAATAATTAAATAAAAAAAAAAACTGGATATAGTGATATAAGAAAAAGAATTAAATAAAAAAAATTAATATATAATCTTAAATAGAAAAATTATTAGTACTTGAATATAAAAAATGGAGAAATTGACATAAGATGTATCTGATATTTAACAAACAAGTTGTCCATATTAATGAAGTAATAGGCTCATTAAAGTGTGTGATGGAGCTTTATTAAAAACTAGAATAAATTGTGCTAAGGAGGTATCGAGTAGTGACAACTATCACTGATGATATAAATTATTACTTGGTCAAAGTACTCTATTGATAAATTTGTGCAAATGACTTTTTAGGTAGAGAACTTAATCTTCATTTATATAAGCCATATACATTTTAAGATTTTCAAGATAAAAATATTTTTTTTACCAGAAATGCAAGTGTTTAAAAATTGAATTGTATCAGATAATGACATAGTATTATGGTATCTTTAATTATTATAAAGTATTTAAAACAGTAAATATTTCTACATATTCTCTTAGTGTTCGCCCACCACCACTCCTTTTTTTTTTTTTTTCTTTTGCAAAAAGAAGTTTTGGGAGAAAATATAAAATCTTGAAACTAATAGAATTATAAATCAGCATCCTAAAATTTAATTTCAAGTTTAAATATTAAGGTTAAGAATGTTAAGTTTTATGCTCTAGGAGTACTTTGTCTTTCAATGAAGTTTTAAGATAGTACTGGTCTGAGATTTAGTAATACTTGATAAAGTTAAATTGTCTTGGGCAGTTGTGAAATAATATATTGGTGGTTAAAGGCTCCTGGTTCAATTTCAAGTTGAATGAAATTAGCAAAATTAAAAATATAAATGAAACTATTATGTCCAGACTGTCTCTTGAATGCTCAGATATAGTGTGATCTCGCTAATACTTATGACTAAGTAAGTTTAAACATTACTTTTTAAAATATATATATTTTAAAATATACTGCTTACACTTCTAATTTTATTCTTGCATATGTAGGATCCTATGAATTTTGGCGCAGTTCTTAGATCAGCTTATTATCTGGGAGTGGATAGAATTATTGTAACTCAAAATAACAGGTATTAATATTTATTTTTTCAAATACTGTAGAATCTATCTGAACTCAACTATAAATATATATATATGTGTTGTTTTAATCTTAGATTAATAGTTCTCTATTCATTGTAGTTGTCATGAGAGCAATTTGGTTTTTAACATTTAATTACATAAATAATATGTGAATGATCTCTGGCATCGATATTATTTTTATCATTATTAATTTATTAGTTTAAAATGGCCATTGAACAAATCATTGTAATCTTTATCACATAATTCTTAATGAATCAGAATATATTTAAGAAAAGGCCAAGCAAACTTTTTTTATCAATAACTTTATTCTATTTTATCATTTTAAAAATTATTCTATTCACATATTTTAAATAAAAATATTTTAATTATTATTCTGCTTATATTTACTTTTAAAGTAAAAATAACTAATTGTGTAAATAAAATATTTCTCACATAATTAGATTAAACCACTAAACATCACATGTTTGCCATCTCATGCTAGCACATAACTGTTAGTAAACAGACAAAAATTCTCCATATAGTAGTGCCACCTTGTGCTAACCAGAGTAATCAATGGATGCCAGAAGGCACTAGATAGGGATTTTATGTACAAGCCTTCTGGCATCCATTGATTACTCTGATTAGCACAAGGTGGCACTACTATATGGAGAGTTTTTGCCTGTTTACTAATAATTAGATTAATTTAGAATTATGATATTTTTAATTATTTTTGTAAAATCTACTGTTTGTCCAATATTTGCAATGACTTGAGCGTAAACCAAAACTGGCAAGTTGATAGAATTTAAACAGAAAGATGCAATGTCCTTATGAAAAGTATGGTTGTGGAAATAATATTGACTAAATTAAAATCTCAAGGAAAATTGATATTACTTTAAGCACTATTTTAATTTAGATTAAACAAATAAGTATTGAATTGAAACCATCTGGCATAAAAATTAAAATAATAATGTTTTATTGATTAAACGTACAACAAGTTAAAAGAAATTGATGCTGATTAAGAGAGCTGGGCAAAACATTTGATTCAACCATAATAAATCTAGAAAGAAAAGTATAAATACAAAATTAGAGAAAATATTGTCTAGTTATCAAAGATATGAATAGTGAATGCAATTTTTATGGTCTCAATATTTGATAAATAGTTAGAATAATCTAAATGTTTGGACTTGGTGATGAAGGCTAAGCTTATAGAATAAGTGGACATAATAATTTTACTATGTAAAGGCTTTGAAAACTTGATATAAGTTATTCAAGGCTAAAATTTTAACTGAGGAGGCCACAGAATGAGTAAGCAGATATTGGGCATTATATTTCTAAATAGCTGCAGCTATTACTTCTTGTCTAGACATTGTCAAGTCCTCAATATTTCACATACCATATTCAAATTAATTGATGTTTACACATGAAGCTTAAAACAAACATAACAATGGAGAAAATATTTTATTATGTGAAAATAACAGCAAACTCATCAAACAATAGTGCTACCAGGTGCAAACCTTAATAACCAATGAATGCAGGAAAATTTGTGCATAAAATTCTTATCTGGCCTACTCATCCAGTATTACCAGACTAGTTTCTAGCTTGTCGCTTTCATTAGTAAGGAGCTTTGAATTGGAGAGTTGCGTTAAATCCTAAAATCTAGGTGCAGTGTTCTCAAATCCAAGGCACATCACTGATGAAAGCCATAAGCTAGAAACTAGTCTGGGAATATTGGATGAGCAAGCGTTAAATAAGAATTTTATGCACAAACCTTGCATCCATTGATTATTAAGGCTTGCACTTGATGGCACTACTGTATGAAGAGTTTGCTATTGATATTAACAGCCTGTGTAAAACGGTGATCATCTGATATAATATGATGATATGTTTGTTATTATTAAAGGTAATCTGTCTGTTATTTTACAGATATGACTGCAAAGAGCATCTCACAGAAGAAAATAAATAGAATTTATAAAGTTACTGCAAATAAAATTGAAATGACTAAACATCACACTATTGTATGGAGAGTTTTGCCTCTGATTACAATTGAAATGAATTGTTTTAGAGATGTTAAAATAATTTAATAATTACAAAATGTCAAGTCATCAAATCTTAAGCACTTATACCTTGTGCAATTGCTCAAATTGCTTATTCATGAATAGAGCAAATAAAACCATAAATTATCTTTAAAAAAATTTCCAACTAAATTAGTTTGGTTGAAAAATCATATGTTTATACATTTTTTTTAATTATATTAAAAACATTAAGTGATTCTTCTAATTTATATTTAGTACCAGCATTAATAGTAGTAATCTATTCTATATCTATACTCTGAGCCTTAATTTAAAAAAATACTAGATGGTAATACCCCCTATAGTAGTTTTTGGTAATTGAACTTTTATAGTGTTAAGCACTGGATTTTTATATGAAAGAAGATTGTTTTTAAATGAATAAGTTCAATGAGGAAAGTCAATAGTTAGAAACTATCATTTGATGGTCATTGAGAATTCACACTTTTTGCCTCTAGAGTAAAGTGATATAGAATGGATTACCATTGATTAATAATATAAAGAGAAAAAACACTTAGAAAATTACTATAAATATTACTAAATTGTTTTTCTCTTCACTTGTAAAAATTGTAATTATAAATATGCGACTTTTTTCGCATGCGTTAGTGAAGCTATAATTATAGTATGAGATTTGAACATTAAATCTTGAAAGCGCTAAGTAGACTTATTAAATTATAATATAATTATAGCTTCACTAATGCATGCGAAAAAAAGTCGCAAATTTATAATTATAAATATTACTGTATGATTATTTTTACTATGTATTTTAAATAACTATATCCATAAACATTATTTTTCAGCTGTCGTTTGTCGACTATTGTCAGTAAAGCAAGTAGTGGGGCATTAGAATTGATGCCCATATATCATGTAAACAATTTGGTAGAGTTTATTCAGGTAAAGTAATAATCTTCCAGTTAACACAATTTTTTAAATACATATATACTGTAGATAATATTTTTATCTTTTAAATAATAAATTGAATTAAATTTGTAAAAAAAAAAAAAAAAAAGATTATTAAGCAATAACTGTCTATATAAGCACTTTTTAGAAAACTCATTGTGAACTAAAATATTAATTATCATGCATTAAGATAACTTCGACACATAAATCATGCCAAATCCCTAACATTATTCAAAATAAGGCACACTTCATAGCTTTTTTTTTTTACGTTTTAAATAAAGTCCATTTTAAATGAAATTAGACTAAATATTTACCATGATTGGCAATTGGAATGTCTTTAAATCAACTACTGCAAGCTTTGTATAATCATGATTTATAATTTAGAAGTTGGTTATTAACAACAATAATCGAATAATTTGCAGTTTGGAAGACATATGATCTTTGAGACTGAAAGCAACAGAGTTGACTCCCTATTCTGGAATCTGTAGAACTTAAATTCACTACTCTTATCACTACACTAAACCATCCAGGAAAAAGTTAGATATTATATATATTTCACAATGAGATTTTTGTAGTGGTTTTTTGTTATAATTCATATATTGCAGACTTCAGCTTCTTATTGCAAGATTTGTAATTGATTACGTTATCTACATGTATATTAAAAATTCTTTAAATTTCAAAAATATTTTTTTGATGAATATTATCAAGCGTTAAAATTAGAGTCATGATTTTAAAACTAGTAAAACATTTAACCACATAGTTGATTTTCTGTGATATACTTTCATTAATTTAAAAGGTAAAAAAATACTTGAATTATTTATTGTTTTCTTGAATTGTAACCATTAACTTAAAATAAATACTATGTTTAATATTCTTATAATTTTAATAGACACGTAACTAAATTACGGCTATTAAATATGTAATGCTGAGAATGTAAATTTATTCACAGAGCAATTAATTCAAAATACATTACTACAACTATTCATAAGTAAAATCCCAAAGAAGCGTTCTATGACAAATTCACAAATAATGCTCACTTTTTTCTATGGTAAATAAATTAAATGCTGATACTTGAAAGAATTGAAGCTTTATATTAATTGCATTTTTTTGTAATATTAGTCCATGAATAAGTTTATATTCTCAACATTACATATTTAATAGTTGTAATTTTTTTTTTTTTTCCAAGTATCATAGCATTGGCCGGGATGCGAACCCGCAACCCGGGCAACTGCTTGTAAGGCAGTCACGCTGACCTCTTGACCACCAATGCAAGACGTAATAGTTGTAATTTATTTCTAGGCTTATCAATATTATCAGAATTTTTATCTTGATTGTTATTTGAAA
The DNA here is from genome assembly GCA_028023455.1 of Epiperipatus broadwayi. Lineage (NCBI taxonomy): Eukaryota > Metazoa > Onychophora > Udeonychophora > Euonychophora > Peripatidae > Epiperipatus > Epiperipatus broadwayi. The sequence goes on along the minus strand of JAQFVV010007530.1, from coordinate 25,814 downwards.
CTCATTACAATAATCATTGCTAGTATTAAGTTTCATTCTTTTCAGTATTAGTGATTTGATTTATTTATCGTAAAACAGTGTGGAAGTCAGATAAAAATGGCTACCGATTGATTGCCATTGATATGAGAAAATGGATTTTGTTTGCAAGTTTGTTAAAAAACAATTCTATGGGAATCTGATTTATGAATTATTGTAACAATGTTGTTTGGTCTTAATTCCTCCATGAATAAATTTAAGTGATTTAATATCTATAAACAATATGAGTGATGTGGATAAATATTCCAGATTATTTGCATCTAAATTTCATTATCATTTATGTAAATTTTCAAAAGTTCTATATTGTTTCAATAAAAAAAGAACTACAATTTGAAAATGACTATTTATTTTATAGCTAAAACTAAATACTGAAATTGATCATGCACAATATAGTATACAAATAACTCAAGTTACCATATCTTCACCATTTAATTAAGCTTCATGATAAATAATATATTACTTATAAAAACTCTTCTGAAAACTTTTTACTTCAAATATTAGTTTTAGTGAATATTTCCCTATTCGAGATTATTGAATTTTATAATTTAATCAGTACTTTTTAGGTGTTCTGTATTTTTATTGATAATAGTAAGCTAAAATATATATATTATAATAATTTAAATAAAACAGTAAATAAATTATAGCTATTAAATATTTAACATTGAGAATATAAACATATTAACAGAGCAACTAAGTCCTAATATAACAACAATACCCAAATTATAAAACCAAAGAATTTTTAATAACTTTAAAAAAACATCCACTTTCTTGTATCAATGCTGAAATATTGTTGAAACAAAAATTTACTAAATCAATCATTGATGATCAGAAGTTGAAAATTTGTATTAATAGTGCTTTTTGTAATACTAACCAAGACAATTTGCAATTACAATGAAAATTCTAATAATTTTAATGAGCCCATAAACAATTCTTATTTGAAATTGTGAACTAGCTTGATTAATATAACAAAAATCATTGCCAATATAAAATGTCAGCCTATTTAAATATTACTGATTGGTTTATCATATAACTACATATAAGTCAGAATTTTATCTGACCAATAGATTGCTATTGATACAAGAAAATGGTCATTTTTTGCAAGTTATTAAAAAATAATTGTTTGGGAATCTGATTTGTGAATTATTGTAGCAACATATTTAGACTTAATTGCTCTGTACTTGCAAATCAAAAAAAAAAATTAAAATTTTTATGCATATATATATATTACATTAATATATAAACAGATTATATAGCATGTGACTCTTAAATTCATAGTTTCTTGGGATATTACAAACTATTATGAATCTAAGAAAAAAAAAGAGCAAATCTAAATAATCCTCTAATTGAAAATTGTAGTCAGAAAAGTCACTGCAAAATTTTACTTATGCATCCAGACTACAACTTATAAGTATATAGTTGTTTTTGCACACTTGTTCAAAGTTTAATGAAACTGTTGTGTTTGGTTACACTTACAGGTTTGTTTTCAAATCAACAGACATAAAGAGAATAACTACTCAGCAATTAATATGTATAATTTATTAGTGCTAAAATATACACATGTTAGTTAAACAAACGAATAAATATATATGATATAATTGAATGCTAAGATAGTCGAGCCGAGTACGGAACTCACTTCTAGCTAAATGATTAGCCTGCCTCATGAGCTCTGGTAAGACTCTTCCAGCTATGTCTTTAGCTTGCCTCGAGTTGGCTCTAATTCGGACATAGCAGTTTCCAGTCTGTAAGTGGACTTGCCTCATTGCACGGACGTCACGATAATCACTAGAGAAATACCTTTGCTGATGGCAGAGGGTTCAATGGAGAGCATGTTCTGTCATTCAGATTAACAGAAGTAATTGCTCTCTGCCTTGCCTCAAAAAGGCTCACTATTTAATGGCAGATCCCCTACCTTATTGGAAACATGCGGATTTGGTACGCGAACCCCAGTCAAGGATTTAATCCCTTTGGAAAGCAACTGGGTGCTAGCCAATCAGGTAAGCAACCTGGAATAGTCTACTTTTAAAGGGAAGGTCAGATATGACATCCCTCTTCCTGGCTAAATTTAAACCTGGAGCACATAGTCATCGAGATGTGCTGGATGATGTATTGTCTGCTTGGTTGGTTTCTCTGGTTGATTGCTGTTCCTGTCTTCATTTTCGTCACTTGATGAACTTGTTTCTGGTTGTCTGCTGCTGTTTTGATTTTGCTGTTCATATTCTCTGCTAGAGGTACTCGTCCCAGGTTGATCACTGCTTTTATTAGCTTCTGATATGTGGTTAAGTCTTAGCTGGTTGTAATGGCGATGATGATGATGATGATGACCATCTTCTGTTTGCACAACAACAGTATAAGGACCCTTTATTTGAGCTACCACTGCTGGTATCCATTTTGTGGACATAGTACTTGGGTCCCTATTTGAAGTTTTATTAATGGGTTAGCTTGACTAGCTATTGTTTCTGCTAGTCCTGCCTGAGCTACCTCTGTATCAAAATCTAGGTCTGGATTCCTTAACATTTTCAGCCTCAAATTGTGATCATTTATGCCACAAATAAAACGATCACAAAGTGCTTCATTCATGAAGTCTTTGAAATCACACTTCAAGGCTAATATACGGATTCATGTTGCAAATTCTCTAGCTGTTTCACCCTGTTCATGTATGCTGAGACTAAAATGGTATCTCTGCATTACTGTCAAGGGTTTAGGAGAAAAATACTTTGTGAGAATTGTCAACACTCTATCAAAATCCAGCTCAGCCTGGGTTACAGCCATAGGTTGAGACTTGAGTATATCATACGTTTGCGGATCTAATATGGTCATTAGTGTGGCTAACTTTATCTCAGGCTTTTTTATCTGGTTAGCCTGTAGATAAAAAATTAAACGCACTTTATGATTTGACCAGCTCTCAGGTTGAGCCGGATCAAAAGATTCCATAGAGCCGATTGCTTTAGCCATCTTTATTTATTTATGCGAGTAATCATTCGTAATTATTTTGGTATTACAGTTATGTTATTGTAAGTAACCCAACGAAGCTTTTAAACCATTAGGGCGAGCCCTTGTTGCTTTCTTGTGAGTAAAGCTCTCATGATTGGTTGAAGCTTTAAATTGACATGCCTTTATGTTTGCAATCAATTTTATTCAACAGTTTTACGTAGTTTTTTTTAAAAAAAAAAAAATCATCGTAATGAAATTACAGGAACTTAAATTTTTTCAAAAAGAAAAATAATAAAACAAATATGCAATTGCTTATTTATTTCATACGTATTTATTTCTGACTATACCAGATCTGTTGAAACTGGTGTAGTTTATTCTATAATTTTTCCAGCCATGAGGGAAAAATTTCTCTGTGACTGCACCAGATCTATTGTGTTTGGTTAGGCTTACAGGTTCATTTCCAAATCAACAGACACAAAGAGAATAACTACTCAGCAATTAATATGTACAATTTATTAGTGGTAAAAATATACACATGTCAGTTAAACAAACGAATAAATACAGATGATACAATTGAATGCTGAGATAGTCGAACCTTGTATGGAACTCACTTCTAGCTAAATGATAAGCCTGCCTCGTGAGCTCTGGTAAAACTCTTCCAGCTATGTCTTTAGCTTGCCTTGAGTCTGCTCTAATTCAGATGTAGCAATTTCCAGTCCGTAGCTGGACTTGCTTCACTGTGTTGACGTCACAATAATGATTAGAGAAATACCTTTGCTGATGGCAGAGGGTTTAATGGAGAGCACCTTCTGTCATTCAGGTTAACAGAAATAATTGCTCACTGCCTTGCCTCCAAAAGGCTGACTATTTAATGGCAGATTACTGGAAACATGCGGATTTGGTGTGCAAACCCCAATGAAGGGTTTATTCCCTTTGGAAAGCAACTGGGTGCTAGCCAATCAGGTAAGCAATCTGGAATAATCCACTTCTAAAGATAAGGTCAGATATGACAGAAACAGGATTCATTGTTGACAAGTCACACAAGATCATGGAAGAATTATTTCCTAATAATTTTTAGTATGAGAATAAAATAAGTGAGTAGCTGGGATCTCCTGCTGTTAGGTTTTTATTTCTGTTGTCACTTAGAAGCATGGGCATGCACAGAAAAAAAAAAGTTGAATATTTATTATTATTAAGTTATGTAATCTCTTTTCTTGATTTCATTAACCTTGTTGATTGGGTGAAACAATTAAATTCATACATTATGAATAATGGCACACACATTGAACAACTTCTATAAATAATATTTCTTATACATGTTTCTGTTTAATACTGGATTTATTTGACAACCTGCTAAATGATTAATTAGTTGAAAGAATTCCAATTGATGAGGATTAATAAAGAAATCAAATATATGCAGATAGTTGTATAACTAGCAAGATTTTTTTTAAAAAAAGGAAATTTCTTGGTGAATATGTATATGATATGTCTAGTTAAGATAATCTTGCAATTTATATATATATATTTAACTGACACTTAGAGTTAGTCAACAGCAGATATTTGCAAACAAGTAAAGATCATTCCAATTTTTGTATGATATTCTGAAACAGATCTAATTAATGGGCTTGTGTGGGTTTTTTTTGTTTATATTTTTGAAAAGTGACTAGTTTCCCAAAATGTTGCTTTCTTTGGTGAATGATAATCTGCTCATATTGACTACTACTTTTAAAATATCTGGATAGATGTACTTTAAATAAATTGATTTTCCTTTTTTTTTTTTTAACAGAATCAGAAGAATCAGGGATGGGAAATTTTAGGAACTGTCAGCTCATTAAAAATGGGAGTTCAAGTTATTAATGTTGAAGATTTTGTTCTGTCTAAACCTTCAATTCTTATAATTGGTTAGTGAATTATTGTTTTTTTTGTTCGTAAATTAGTTTAATTTCATTATGTAAGAAACTTTATATTTAAAATTTTTTTCCCCAATGTAATTGTCTTTAATCATTATTATTTTTTTATGCATGTATATAAAAAACATACTCAAATAACATTTTATATATAAAGACATTTAAAAATAGTAATAAAGAATCTTTTTATATGTGATCATTTTTGCTGAGGATTAAATGATGTTTAAGCACTAAGTGTTAGATAGATTTATAACTTGCATTGGTCAAACAAAAAAAAATGTTTATCTTCTTAATTTTTTTGTTGTCATCAGGAGAAACTCTTCATAGGCATTCTAAAACCAGTCACTTCCATCAAACTGATAATTTGTTTTTGTTTTTTAAAAAAAAATAAAAATAAATCTTCTGTTAATTCAAACATTTAAAAACCAAGTATTGATATTGAAATTTATGATACATCTTTATAAAATACTAATTTACTTGACTCATATTATTATTATTTTTACCTCTTTTCCAATATTTTATCTTTCTACTATGATCCAATTATCTATGTCTTTTATATTCTAGTTTTTAATTATTTAAATATTATTTATTTTATAGATTAGTTTATTTTAGTTGACTTTTTTTTATTCATAAGCTGAAGATAATTTATTCATTAACTTTTTTTCCTTTGGACATCTATAAAAAATATTTTGGCAACTCATATTTATTTTATGAAAACTTGCTTGAATTTTTATTGAGATTTATAGACGCAAGGATTTTTCTTTCCTTTTAAATTATTTAAATAATAGTAATAAAAAAAAGGAAACAAATGGTTTTTATTTTATTTTAAAAAGAATTAAATAGTGAATTTTATTCAAAAATGTATAATAACATTTATTATTATTATTATTATTTAAATGAAATATTGATTTGACTGATATGAAATTTCTTAAAAGTTGCAATTTTTTTCTTTTTTAGTTGTAATAAGACTTTTGAATAAATGTAATTATTATTTATATCATTTATAAATTCTTTTGCTTTTTAACTATTATTTAAATTCTTGTATAATTAAATTCCAAGTGCTACATAAAAAGCTTTCTCTAGATTAATTTAGTAAATTTATTTTCAAGCAGTTCTTAATCAAACGGAGTGAAATTTTATTATTTTTCTTACTAATAGATAAAACTCAAAAGACTTTGATTCAGATTATAATTTTTCAAGTTAATTAATTTGTATAGAAAAAAAAATAGAACTATATTTTACAAACAAAAACCTAAAATTATCTTTTTAAACTTCAATATATCAAAAATAAAAATAAATATCAGCTGTATTTAGCTTAAAGTGTGTGATGATTGCAGTATGATTTTACACTTAAAATTAATATCTAATTTTTAAAATGTCAACATTTTAAATAAATAAATTTTATATAAAAAATGAAGTGATTCTGTTGATGTTAGAGAAAGAGCTAAGTAACTTTTTGTAGAGCTGCTGTTTGCAATAATAGTTTTTGTTTTGCCAATTTTATTTTACATATATAGTAATATTTATTAAGGCAATAAATCTAAAGCATGTGCGGTTGAAAATGCGAAGGTAGGGACCTCTGTGCGGTTGAAAATGCAAAGGTAGGGACCTCTGTGCAGTTGAAAATGCAAAGGTAGGGACATCTACAGGTTTTAACCACTGGTTAAGACCTGTAGAGGTCCCTACCTTCGCATTTTCAACTGCACATGCTTTAGGTTTATTGCCTTAATAAATATTACTTATGTAATCAATGTGCGTTAAATAAATTTATATTTACATATATAGAGAGAATAATTTAAAAAAAAAGAAAAAAATCGAGAAGATATACTTTATAATATATCATATAATTTGATGATTAAACATGTAAGTTGGCCAGTCATATTTAAACATTAATATTTTCTAATTATGGCAAACATGCTATAAGCTAGCTATATTTAATTTGTAGATTTTATGTTTTGGTATATTAAATTTTAATAGAGTTAATTCCAGATTTTTTTTATTTTATTTTTATAATATTTAAATTTTATTTGATATATATATATTGTGACCTTCTGAATAGGCACAAGAGACAATTTTTAAGTAGATAGCACTGTATCAGTAATAACTAATTGCGTTTAGCTAAAAAAAAAAATGAAATAACCCGAAATTTAAAAAATTTTTCATTAATAATCCCAAACCTTGTTTAGAAAGTACTTGCAAATATTATTTAGAAGTTTTAAGACATTTAGTATTTATTTGATGGGTAGAAAGGGGGGTGGCTTGTTACAGAAGTTGTTGGTGTATAGATTGAGTTGGTACAGATCTGACTTATTTGACTGTAAGACAGTGGTTATTTGTTTAGTGATTTGCTGATTTATTTGCTCATTGATACTCCAGTCCATAGTATAGTCAGTACAGTATATTTGACTCATGGTCGTGTAGGCTTCTGCTTTGATCAGATTGGTTTGTGTGTGCATGTATGTTTGTGCCATCTTACAACTTCATTTTCCCCTCACGTATTTAATTATGATATAGAATATTATATTTTACAGTGAAGTATTTAAATTTATAATAAATATCTTTGGTAACCAATTTAAATACATTTTTAGTGATTAATTGGTAAATGGATCGGTGAATTATTAAGCAAAACAAATACACTATCAACTACTTTATTTGCTAAATAATTATTTTAATTAAGAGTGTAAAAAGTATTTTATTTATTGATTCAGTTTAATTAATATTATTTAGAAGACATTGATTTTTTTTTTCTTTTTCAAAAGAAAAAAGTTATTGAATATTTTCAACTAATTATCTCAGTGCAAAGGGTGGGATTGACCTTCTTGAAGTTAACCTTTGGGGAAAGTAACCTTTTGATTGGTGGAAGAAATGGACATCTAAGCAATAATCAGTAATATAAATGGGGGATAATCTATAAGAAAATAGTCTGTCTGATTTCACAGCTTCTCTCTCTCTACAAAGTAGTTCTTCTTCCAAAATCAAGCAGTTAATATTCAATATAAATTCAAAAGTACAAATTTTTTTTTTTAATATTATTTTCTTATATTAAACTAATTAAAAAATTTTCCTTTGGAAGATAAAGAAAAGAATGAAAATGTAATCAACTTCAACAAGGTATATCTCCCTATGTTTTCAATTGACTAACTTTAGATTTAACATCATCGTTTAATATGCATATATGCGTCTATATTTCAAATTTAATTTGCCTAATCTTAATCTTTAGTATTAAAGAAAAAATTGAATTGTGTGAATTTTGCTGTTTTATGGGGAAAATTATGCTGAACTTTTTAACAAAACATTTCATAAACTCTAGACTAAAAAATTCTTCTGGCTATAGAAAAGTAAAATTCAAATGGAAGGATGTGTGTGTCTAATTTAGTATAACATGCCTTATTATTATTATTGGATAAGAAATACACCTAACCATTCATGTCTTATAGGATTAAGGAACTGAATGCATGGCTTATATAACTAATGGATAACTAACCTATATTTAATATCTATATAATATAAACATAAGTAGAAGAGCATGAATATTAAATGTGACAATTTTCTCATTGTTCTCCTCGTTTACACTTAATCTATCACTAAAATATATTGTCATTTAAAGAACTATGTAGAATTAAGTGAATACCATAAAGTAATTAACTATTTGCCTAATGGATGATCTTTGATAATTTATTACAAGTTCCTTGATGAATGTAATTATAGTCAATGTTAGTTGGTAGAAAACTAGTGTTCCTTTAAATTTGCAAGTTTGAGTGCTGAGTTATGGAACTATAAAACCACCAATTAATTAAACAGTAAATATTACTAAAATCTGCAGCAGTAAATGTTAATTTGTCATTATCAAAAAGAAAATATATTGAATACTTCGCATGCTATATTGTCAGCAATTTCATTTAGCTATCTGCTAAGAACTTTGGAAACTGCTCTTCAATTGGATCCAAAAAATCATCTTGTTTGTCCTGCTGTAAATTGTCTACATGTTAACTAACATCAATTCATTTTACAATTATCATTATTTTCATACATATCTAAGAGGCGTTATTTACAGACTGTACTATGAACTTTTCTTTTCCAGTTAAAGAAGATTTAATCATTTCTTTTGTTGCTAGTATGGTAGATAAATAGATCATTTTATTTGTCTTTATATATTTTTTTATTATTTTCTTTTGTTTCCAGATCGTCTCTGATATGTATAATATGAAAAGTATTATACTGGGAAATTGATTATCATTTTGATATAATTTTTTTTTTATGTACATGTATTCTATACGCTGATGTTAGTGGTAGAAATATTCATTTGCTATTATGAAGCTAGCAGCTAATTTAAGAGGGGCAAATGCATAAAAGGTATTATTTTATCTTTGCGTTATCAGGGAATATGAGGTCTATTTAATAATAATTGTTATGCTTCAAATTTAAAAGATTTATAGTTCGTCATAAATTAAAATTTTATTTCAATTTATTAATTAATATTAAATACACAAAGTGTTTTATCTTTGCATTGTTAGAGGTAATGAAGTTTGTTTGATAATGATTATTATACTTCAAAATTTGAAGCATTTATAATTCGGCATGAATTAGAGATTTATTTTCGATTTATTAGTTAATGTTGGTATAATATTTACCTATTGAATATGATTTGAAATTATTTTGTGCATTATTGTGCATGTGTGTGCCTGTTTTCTGCGATTCATTTATATAATTGTTAAATTTATAGTCGCTTGACTTGTATTTCTCCAATCGGTTTTGGATGATGTGATATGCCAAAAGAAATGAAAGAATTAGGAATTTATCTAAGAATGAATTTATTTTTTTTAATGTTTAGGATGAAATGTGTTAAGTAGCTATGAGGAAAGAAATCATTTAGGATATATTATATTGTCAGGGATTGAGAGAACTCTCCCTTAGTTTATTTAAGTACTTATCATGAGTGGATTATATTTCCTAGATTAAGCATTTGTGCATTATGATGATTATGTTATATGAAGTGAAGCAGTGTATTTACCTTGTTTCCGGTGATGAGACTGAGTCCACACCAATATTGAACTTCTGAGTAAGGTTAGGGAGTCACTATATTTTGTTGTTTAGATTATTAGAGTTAAGAAAGTCTTCTTGTCCCTCATGTGTCCATTTTGGAATGTTTTCCCATCATATATTCATAGCTATGTGTAATGTAGTTTGCTAATAAAAATAAAAGGTAGGATTAATTTCTTTTATGGAACATCTAAAGTAGAAGTAGTGCTAAAATTGTTGGTTAGTCTATGGCATCATCTATATTATGATATTTTATCTCTTAAATTCATAAGCAAACCAATGGAATGTAGCTGTGTTAATTATATTATAACAGGTAGCATAATACAGAAGCATGCACAAAATACTATTGATTCTGTAGAGTTGGAATAGTTTGCTTGTAAATATTTCAAATCATATCATACTAATTTATTTTAAATCATCAAATCCTCAGAATGATTCATCCTCATCTTGAATGAGTGAACAGAAAGAAATGGAAAAAATAAAGTGTAGCTAGTTAATAAAATTGTTCAATTGACTTATAAATGATAGTGTGACCTCTCTAACTCAAATGTTTAAATCCATATTGCATTGTTTGATAACCCCAGTGTTGGTTTGGTTGACAGAGCATATTAGATAGAATTAGCTAGTAATATGTATATGTTTGATGTAAAAGTACAGAGAAGTTAATTTTAATGTTTAATTACTCCAATGTTAGTCTGATCAGTAATGAATACTGGAAGTGGCTGCTAACATGTATCTGTTTGAAGCAAAAGTACAAAAAAGTTTAATTTAATGTTTAATTACTCCAGTGTTAGTTTGTTAATAAATGTTTAATAAAACATATTAGGATTGGCTAACAACATGCTTCTGTTTGATGTAAAAGTACAAAAAAGTTTAATTTAATGTTTAATTACTCCAATGTATGAAGTAAATTGTTTGTTTTGACTACAATGTAATAAATGTTTTATTTATTAAAAACTTTGTTTTGAGTTATTCTTTTACATGCATTCCTATTCTTAGTTTCCACACACACCTACATATCCGATATGATATAATTGCACTATTTTAGGAACTTAATAAAGAATGTGTTCAGATCTGATGATATTATTTTCTCGGTTCAAACGTCATATGAAATACCTAATTATTTGATGAACTTCTGGGAAAGTTTATGTACTTAGTTATTATTTAGATAATGATTTGAAATAAAAAGGTACCCTATTTCTTTCATTGTCTAACTACTCTTCCATTAGAACAATACTAAATTTTATGTTGTTATCTTTTATGATGGTAATTGATAGTATTGTAGAGTATAAATTTTTAAATAAGTTATACAGTAAAATCCCTGAGATATTCCATTATTGTTTTCCAAGTAGATATTAATTTAGTTATTTAATTTAAACTTATGTTGTAAAGTTAATTAGCATTATATTTTTGTTTTACTTAATTTAAACTTATTATCAGTGACAGTTAATTAGTGTTATGTCTTGTTTTATTTAATTTAAACTGATCATATAGTAAAGTTAATTAGTGCTATATCTTTGTTTCATTTAATTTAAACTTATTATTACAGTAAAAGTTTTTTAATGCATTTAGATAATGGGAGGAGATAAGCTTGAACTATAACTCAGCCGTTTGAATGGATAGAACTTTGTCAATTCAATTACTTATTTATTGCAAAATCCGTAAATGTTTTACTCTTATTGATTCATAGTATTTCCTCCTGTATTTTATTTGCACTTTACATATTATGAAATTCTGTAGCCCCCACTGAGCTAAGCTATGGTTAGACAGTATTCTAAGAGTCTCAATAGTAATTCAAAGCAAAGTCAGATTAGTAGTTTATTCTATTATCAAGAGAATTGGCACCCCAGGTATTTACTTATAGGAGATGTAGGATTGGTGTTGGGGGAGGGTTACAATGTACATGTGTGTCATCATCATCAACCATTATCAATCCACTGCAGGATGAAGGTCTCTCCAAGTTCAATCCATCTTTTCTGATCTTTAGCTTCTCTTCTCCATATCACCCCTGCACACTTTCTTATTCCATCCATCCATCTCACATGCAGTTTCTTTCTAGGTCTTTTACAATCTCTTGGAATCCAGTTTAAAATTTCAATTATCCATCTATTATCATCTGTTCTAGCAATATGTCCAGCCCAACTCCACTTCAGTCTTTTAATTTTTTCAATGATGTCAGTAACACCTGTTTGTTCTCTTACCCATACATTGCGTTTTCGATCTCTTCTTGTTACTCCCAACATGCATCTCTCCATACTTCTTTGAGTGGTTTGAAGTCTCTGTATTGCTCTTCTATTAAGTGTCCAAGTTTCAGATTCATAAGTAAGAACTATTGGAAAAATATTCTTAAACTTAGAGGTAAAAAGCCAATAAACTCACCACGCTGGCTAATGCATGTTGGTGAGCAGCCCATCCATGTTCGGATACTATATGAATAATCACATAGTAATAACAGCTGCAACGACAAGAATGTATGGAATGGACATTAGGAATTTGCCCTGCTCGGTTACCTTAAGGCCTCCAAGAGGAATCAAAGAGTCTCCTTTCAGTTAATAGCAAAGTCCTTTCTGCAGCCACATGTGTGTATACATATATATATACACACACACATGTATTACGTGTGTGGTCATGGGTATTGGTTGTTCGAGATGGAATAGAGGATGAATATAGACTGAAAATCCTAAGTTCAAATTCCTCTATTTACCATAGTAAACATTCAGTATACTGAATGAATAGGTTGATTATATACATGTATTTATATATCTTTGCATATATTAATAAATGAATCTTTTAAGCAGTGATTAATAACAAATTTTTATAAAAAATTTCAAAATCTATTAATTTCAAAATTTAAACTAGCTCTCTTGCTTAAATCATCAATTATCTTTATTATTTTATTATTATAAGAACTATATTTTGTTCTTTTTAACCCCCACCCCCCTTTCGATAATTAAACATTAAATTGAAGTTTAAAATGTAAGATGCATTTTTCATATATGTGACCTATGTTCACTATGAATAGAGTTTGTGGCCAAATAAAATTATTTTTTTGCATACTTATTATTAAAAATTTTTTTAATATTTTATTTTCTATTGTATAAGTTTAAACACTTAAAAAAAAAAAACAACATATTTTTATCATGAACATAAAATATATTTCATTTTTATAATTAAAATTATATTTCGGTTAATTTTATAAATGAACAGAAGGATAGTAATTTTTTTGTTTTGTTTGTTTTTTTAGGAAATGAAAACAAAGGCATTTCTCCAGACATTTTGAATTTATGCAGATATTATTTAGCTATTACATCAAAAAGTACCATACATCCTAATATGGATTCTTTAAATGTATCTGTAGCTACAGGTGATATGAATACAATTTCCATTTTATTTTATTTTTAATTTTGTTAAACTGTGGTCTTTTCTTGCAAGCAGATTTAGTGATCAGGTTAACCAATCGTGTCAACCATTGCCTCTCACTTCCAAATAAAATTTAATCTAAAATCTTATATTTAGAACTCTCTATAAACTTTCTGGTATTTATATTCATCATAAATGTGCAGTAGTGTTAAATTGTACTACAATAATAGCAGCAGCTTCTTTAAAACAAAAAAAAAAGAAAAGCTAAAAAATAGTGATAGATTATAATTTATATAATTCTGACAACAAAATTTTTAGTAATATCATTTATAACCAATTCTGTTAATGTTTTAATAATATATATCTAATGTGCAATGCTTTAATTTCACACGACCCACTACTCTCAGTGCCATCTCATATTGCTGACCCACCTGATCACACACCTTTTGAAAAGATCAACATGTGTGTGATCAGGTGGGTCAACAATATGAGATGGCACTGAGATTAGAGGGCCTTGTGAAAGTCTGAGTTCGAATCCCGCATATATTACATATATAAATGCAGGTTTAAGCCTGTACAATGTATTAATTTATATAAATAGTGTGTAAATGGTCTGCCCATCCCTCGTATATGTACGTATAAATGGATTATTCTCCTTTACATGAGAGGTCAGACTGACTAATATGTCAACATGGGTAGGATGACAACCTTGGCACTAACAAGGGCTTTGAACATTCCACCATCAGATTTTCAATGAAATGGAAGGCTGAAGAGTTGTGAGTTGGAATAGTTTGAAGTCTGTCCATTAAAGTATGAAGATTGGCTATCTTAATATAAAGCTGAGCACTGATTATATATATGGGTGAGGATAGTAATCTAGACCAACTGATGATTTCTGGTTTAGCATGAAATACATATATTGGTGATTATTTATCTTTTCAACATGTGTGTGATCAGGTGAGTCAATATGAGATGGCACTGAGAGCAGTGGGTCGTGTGAAAGTCTGAGTTCGAATCCTGCATATATTACATATATAAATGCAGGTTTAAGCCTGTACAATGTATTAATGCTTTAATTTGTATTTTATTTTTAAAATATAAATAAATGTAAATAATAGATTATGAGATTCTTCTTAGAAATTAGCAAAACATAAATGTATTTATATATACAATTAAATTTAACATAGAAACACAATATATTCAATATTTGATAGGGATATCTTAGAATATCATAGCTTATTATGTTGTCTTGGATAAAAGTGATAAATAACCAATTATACCAGTGATGACCAAGTAGTATCATTTGTCTGTATGCATCATTGCCTAAACTTATGTCTTTGAACAAAAAACTTGATATAAATTATTATCCATTCTTGTGTAAATTGGAAATAGAAAAAAAGAATAATAATCTTTTATAGTATTGATCCTGTTTTTTTAATATTTCATTTCCAAGGGTGGATCAGAAAATTATAGTGCTCCCCTTCACATATTTGTAATCTACACATATAAATTTGCCATAAAATTTGCTTAAGTCTTACTGAGAACTAGGTGCAGTAATTAAATAAAAAATATGTTATATATGAAATATTATCAAATATAGCATTTATATGTATATAGGCATTTATTTTTATATAGCGCTGTGTTTACAATTGTATTACATTCAAATGTCAGCCTTTCAAGCTAATTGTGCACGCGCTTTGCGAGTGTTAATAATAAATGAATACTTTCCTTTCCAATACAAGATATAGTATTTATGCAGGAACAAAATGAATCCAATTATTCCTACAAAGAAAGTATTCATTTATTATTAACACTCGCAAAGCGCGTGCACAATTAGCTTGAAAGGCTGATATTTGAATGTAATACATTTATATGTATATAAACTACAATTCAACAAATGTTTTATTTTGTACTATATTTTATTAATTGTGTTATTTTAAACTCTGTTAAATAGTAGTCATTAGACTTCATTTTTTAATTAATTGATTAATTTATTGGTAACATTACGTTAATTTAGACACAATTATAATATTCAAATAATTGAATGGTTTAATGCTCAGTGAGTTGTAAGAAGTTTAAGCTACAAAGATAGCAGCCAGAAATATGATCCATATATCTTAAGCTGCACTAAATCATGTAAGTGCAGGTATACTTTCTTAATAGAAATCACACTCTCTGTTTGACATTTTCCCATTAGCATTATAGGATGTAAAGATTTTTTTTTTTTTTTACTATATTTGTATTGTTTATCCTTGCACATGTAATGTATATATCATTGTATCAATAAGCAATGACTGATGCAGTTTAGAAACAAAATATTTTATTGCATCTTTACTTATTGAAGGCTTATTTTAATGCATCAATATGAATGATATAACTTTTATTGTATTTGGACATTAAGTTTTAACATACATGTAAATACACTTCTTTATTGCTAATTTCTGAGATGTAGCTTATATCTATTAATGCATGTGTCATGTGTATTATTAGCTTTTATTTTATATATATATATATATGCTATTGGTAGTACTAACATACACAAGGATATGTATAGTTTATCATTTATAAACAACTCTATATACAATCCTTTATATTTTTATTTTTTTTAGACCAATAATAATGTTATTGTAAAATATTGTTATAATCTGATATATCACATGATCACCATCTCTTATATTAGCACATAATTAGTTATTAAACAAGTCAAAACTCTCCATACAGTAGTGCCACCCTGTGCCAACCAGAATAATCAATGGATGTCAGAAGGCTTATGCATAAAATCCCTATCTAGTGCCTACTCATCCAATATCCCCAGACTAGGTGCAGTGCTCTCAGATCCAAGGCTCATCACTGACGAAGACCACAAGCCAGAAACTAGTCTGGGGATATTGGATGAGTAGGCACTAGAGAGGGATTTTATGCATAAGCCTTCTGGCATCCATTGATTACTCTGGTTGGCACAGAGTGGCACTACTGTATGGAGAGAGTTTTGACTTGTTTAATCTGATACATTCTAATATATTCTACTTTATGATAATTTGTTTATAGAACAATGTTTTTTATTAATAAATTAGCTATCTGAGCAGAATTTCAGGGATATGCATAAATAATAAATGAAAATACTTGATTATGAATCATAAAATATTGCTTTATGATATCTGCTCATTGAATTGATAGTTTTTATATAATGCAAATCTATCAGAATCAATAACAGTGAGTGGTTTGTTATTCACTTTGGTTATATTTTATAAATGTTTGAGACAATTTTTATTTTTATTGGGAAAGTGTTGCTCTGATGCTTAATTTATATGGTGATGATGTAAATAGAAAAAATGAATTTAGAAAAATAAGAATAATATAGAATCCTTTATAAATAATTACTATTAAGGAGAAATGAAAATAATACTAATTTTTTAATGAAAGTGAAAGCTGTAATTACTAAGTGAAAAGATTATATTTCACCTTGATATTTTGGGTTCACCAAATGTGAGTGTTCTGATTTCCTTTTTTTTTCTCTTAATGCATAGCTTAATTAATCTATATATTCTTATTACCATACTATGTATTGCGCAAAAATATATTAACTTTCACTTCTTTCATTTCTTGATTTTAATGATAATTTTCTTCAATCAAAGCATTTCCCCTGATTTACCACAGTATTTCAATTTCCATTATTATTATGGAATTATTTTTACATTAATTTTTGATTTTGTCTTTTAATTTCTTCACACATGATTTCCAAATTTTCTTTATCATAGTTCATTGATATCACGTGCACTTATATTGTCATTAGATTACTCAGATCAACTTTCAGATTCATCACTACCAATATAGTATTTATAAGATTAGAACTATTTTGTATACTTCATCCTAAGACATTATCTATTATACTACATAACTATTTATCATCAGAACAGTAAACCTTTATCTTCTCTTCATTTCTCACCTAATACTTATTTATTTGTACAACATAAATTTGGATGATCTAATTTTTTTTTTTATTGCTAAAGTAAATTCTTTGTCTGATAATTTAATCTGCATAATTTAATCACTCCATGTATCAATTGTAAAAATTTTTCAATCTAAAGGCTTTGGAATTTTTCAAACTTGGAAAATAGAATTTCTATCACCATAATATTCCAGTTATTTTCCTTTGATATATCTGACTAATAAATTTCTCATTTTGCATCTTACCACTTACGGATTTAATTAATAGACAACTAATTGCATATAGTTATTAAAATATATTATACGACTTATTACCTGATTAAATAGTTAAAACGAAAATGGACATTTTTAACAAATTTCATATACTGTACATATATATTTTTTTAAAAAGTCTTATGATGTAGTTGTTAGCCTATAATCCTTATACATCTATGATTTGGAGTTCAAATCCAGGCCAAGCAAATCATGGAAACTTTTGAAATTCAAAGCATATTTACAATTTATTTTCAGATAGATAGTCTATATCCAACTCAGCTAACTATTCATTTATTAGTTGTAAATAGCTAGTTAGTGAACCCTGTCATAGAATAAAAGTAAAAGTGCTAAGATCTTTAAACACTTGCAAATTGGCTATCGATACATTCTCCTTCATTGTTGCTGTTGGAAAAGCTTTATTTAAACAAAAAAGAATAATATTATATAATTGTTATGTTTGGACTCACAGACAATTAACGCAATCATGACTATAATCAAGAGTACAAATTAAGTATCTTAATATAATTGAATTAAAAAAGACTCTCAGAACACAGTCTGTTGGTGGGTGGATTTATATTTAATTACTAAATTATTCTAATTCGTAATATCTCATAAATATATAATAATATTTACAATGACCCTTAAGTATACTAAACAATAATATAAATGTGGATGTTAACCAAAATCTATTACATCTTCCACTATGTTTAGAATTATTGAGAATGTGATATATTCTGGTAATCAGCCATTTCTTCATAGTCGGCCAGACAAACACTCACAAATAGGTATATTTAACTGCAATAATAAAACTAACCAATAACTGAAGAATTTACTAAATATCTATGATTATTTATGGCAGAATAATTTTCATGTCATCTGACAAAGCCATTATAAGTGAAAGAGAATTGGCCTCTAATATTCTTAAATGGGTGAAAAAGTACTTTGAATAGAAAAAGTAAATCACAGTATGAAAGAAAGTTTGAAAGAATTAAGTAATAATATTAGTAAAAAATGCAATGGTAATTGTTTATCTAGTCTTTATAGCTATATTTTCTTAAAATTTAAAATTTTAATGTCATCTTTATCTTAAAAAACGTATCTTTGTTGAAAATGAATTTTTACCATTTTTATTATTTCAACAGTTTTTACTATTGCTTAAGTAATAAAGTTTCTGAGTGGAGATTTACATCAATATATCTTTTGAATGGCTTTGTCTGGAAAGTTAATCTTTGCAGTTAATTATTTTCTAGGATTACAATATAAAGCTGTTACATTAATGATATTTTATTAATTAATAATTAGTGAAAAGAAGTTGAGTTATTAAATAATATTATATATTTTGAAATAACTATGTATAATTTTTAAAATATGTTAGTTTACCTTTTTTAACTTCTAATAAGTATATTTGAATTTTTAAATAATTTAATATATATGTATCTTTATATAGGAATTATTTTATTTCATTTATCAAAACAACGAAGATCAACCACACAAAGTATTTATCAAGAACCAATTGTTGAATCTTCATAATATTATGATTTTGTTGAATAAATTTGTTATTAAATTTTATTTATTAAAACAAATTCTCTTGTTTGAATTATTTTAGTTAAAGCAACATTTCGTTATTATTATTATAAACTTCTAATTACTAAAATTTGATAACCATATGCAAATTTACAGAAATTGGGAAAATTATATATTTTCTAAAAGGAACAAATCTTTTTTAAAATAAGAAAATATCTTTATTCAGTATTTCATCCAGAGACTAGCCTTCAATAATGATAATAAAGAAGTAAATTGTCTTAAATTTATATATTTGTTCAATACTGATCTTTTACAAGATAAATTTTTGGGTGTTACAGTTTTAATTTATATATATTTTTATATGTATTGTGACAGTCAAATCTAATGTGTAATGTGCTTGCTGCATATATTTGAAAAAATTATAATAATAATAATAATATATTAATTTTGTTTAAATACAACAAATGAGTTATAAAAAGAATTAGATAAAGTAGGAGAGAGAAATTAGTTAATTTAAATAGTTTTATTAATTAATGTAAAATTAATTTTTGTATGAAAGTTGTTTTAACTGTTATTTTAATGTTATAACTTTATAGATAACTATAATTACATTCACTTGTAATAGTTAATAAAACATTACTTATATAGCAATTATTTAATCATTACATAAAATAGCATTTGTTAAATGATATTACATTAATTACAACTATGTATATTTGAATTATATATATGCGTGTGTTTTAATTTACAAATATATTAAATTTTTAAATAAGTATTTTTCTAAATAAATGACTTTCTTTAATTAAAAATTAGTAAGTTAGCAAGTTTAATTAAATATGGAATTATGGGAATTGTTATACTTAACATGTGATAAATACTTTTGTAAAGTTAATTATTTAATCAATTTTTATAAAGAGAACTATTTTTTATCAATCATTCGTTTTAATAGAAAAGTAAAAATAAAAAATTGAACATCAAATGCTTTTTCTTGAAATAAGGAATTTTAATAACTAAAATTAAAATGTCTTGCTGAGTCATTAAATTTTTCTCTCAATGTGGCCTATGCCTGAATTTACTAGAGTTTCCTGAAACTAAAAATTTTCAAAAGAAAATGAAGGTATGCAATTTTGTGTATATTTCAATTTTTTTAATGCACTTTTGTATGCCATTATTGTATTTCTATTGTTGTTGTTTTTTTCAATATATGAGTTGTTTTAAATAATTAAATTTTTGCATAAATATTCTAAAATTAATTAAGCTTAAAAAGAAATGCAATAAGGAAATATTATTGAAAAAACAAAACATTTTGAAAAGTATTTCAATGTTTTTATTATGTGGAAAACAAAAATCTGTATAAAGAAAAAATGCATTTTAAAACAACTTATTATTTAAAGTTATTTCAGCATAATTGTCCATAACAAACAGAACTTTATTTCTGCATGAAACCATTTTTTTGAAAAAGTGTAATAGAGCTTAATCTTTTCAAATATATAATTACATTTTAAAAATTTTGCCTATGGAATTGAATATTTGTTCTCCATATTAGAAATCAATTTTTTTTTTCCTCGTGTGTCATAGCATCAGCCGGAAGCGAACCCGCTAACCCGGGACAACTCTCGACCACCAATGCTTGACTATTAGAAATCAATTTTACTTACAGTTTGTATAAAAAATATAAAGTCCATTTATAAGAAAATATGTTTTAAATTCTATTTTTAAAAAATCCATTTTAATGTCACAAAATTTTGGTTATTGGAAAAATGATAAAAGATTGTGCTGTTATATATCTGTCAATTTATATTAATGTAAAAGGCTAATAATGTATGCATAATTATTAATCATTCTATTTTAAGTAGTGAAGAAAGGATTTCTTCATTGCATATTTTAATATTTTGTTACTATAAATATGATATATATATGGAAAATTGATAAAATAACTCAAACATTAAAGATTCAATTCATTATCATATGTTTTTATTATTCTTAAAAAGTGAAATATTATCTTTGTATAAATAAAGAAAAAGCTATAAAATAAATTTCAAATATTTCTACTTACTAAGAATATTATCTGTTAAAAAGTCCATCTCTTGGCCAACATGGTTGCTCCATAAAGGAAGAAGTAATGTCCAACTTTTAATGAAAAATGACAGCGTAAACAAGAAAGCATAAATGCTCCATCCCAGCTCTATCTTATGTCTTTACCTACATGTGTCTTGTCAAAGAAAGAAGAAAAGTTCTACTGATGCCTGATAATGATACCACCAAACTATGACAAATTTATTAATCAATTGCATGATCAACCATTGGAAAAACACAAACTATTTGTGTAAAATAGAACAAGTGTGCTCTATTTAGTTTTTCTGTAAACTCAACAAGTGTTGGAAGAATCACATGGATTAAATTGCTCATCTACAATTCTGTTAAGAAAGTTATAGGAGTAATAAACGGACCAAAACTCATATAACTTCATTGACAAATAGGAAATAAAAATAATTTTGAGGATTGTTGCAGTCAAAATAATTAAGATGTTAATGTATTTTGTACATAACTACTTTTTTCCAGAAAAAGATAAAACTAAAATAACAGTTACTTTCTTTTTTATTCTCTCTTAGTTGGTTAACCATTAAT
This sequence comes from Epiperipatus broadwayi, assembly GCA_028023455.1. NCBI lineage: Eukaryota > Metazoa > Onychophora > Udeonychophora > Euonychophora > Peripatidae > Epiperipatus > Epiperipatus broadwayi. Next base: position 4,185 of record JAQFVV010007530.1, on the reverse strand, counting down.
TTATTTCAATTTTTATTTTTACTAATCAACTTACTATAAACATATTACCTAGAATAAAGTGTATATTTATTATTGTTAACATTCTGTGTTACTATTCAAGTATGTATTTCAAACTTTGATAGGGCATCTGGTGTAATAAAATAAATTTTTTGTATATTTTATCCAAATTAATAAAAAAAGGAAGGTGATGTAATTTATCATTATTTAGTGATGCAAATGCTTTGTTGAGGTTATATCAACCCTTGTTTGAAAAGATGTAGAGATCTATTACTGGAAATAAAACTTATTTATATATTTTTGCTTTATTCACTTTTCATGTATGCATTTTCACCAAGTTATTCTAGCCAGCTTAGGCATCATAAGTTATATTCATATTACTGTTGTGGAGTTAACATTATAAGCATTAGGTTTTAAACTGTTACTGCCCCTCAGTATGCTCATTATAATTTATGATTGAGTCAATAGACCATAATACTTGGCAGTTTAGTTATATTTATTGCTGCAACATGGCCCAATGAGCTTTCTTCAATCATCTAGGCATCCAATTACAATACTTTATAATGGAACACTTGTGGTGTAGCTTAGGTGTGAATCTTCATTACCGAATACTGAATTGTGAGTTTATAAAAAGATTTTAAATATCCTATGTATTTTAAATGCTAATATATTTTGAATAATGTAGTAACAACAATTTGAAAACGAGCATTCAGTTTAATTAAATAGTGATTTTTCTTTATTAGTTATTATTGAAGTTTGTTGATTATAGGAATGCTATCATTTTGTTAAACTGAATAGTTCAAAATTGTACTGTTTGTTTATATTTATGAAATGTCGTCTCTGCTTACTAATCTCACCATTTTATTCCACGTGCGGTTAGCATTATGTATAAGAATAGTTCATCAGTTCTATAATAAATAATCATTTAACATGCACGTGTGAAGTTAAGCACATTATCAAATATACATTCTACACAGTTCAATGAATAAGAAGCTTCTAAACACATTCTGTTTAAATAATAAATATGAGCTACTAAACATAATATTACTTATTTATAAATCCTATTGATTAATCAGTAATAGGATTGGTTTATCCATTACCCAAAATGTCTTTGGTTACATTTAGATAATAATAAGTAATAAAATGGGTATTAGCTAATACTAGTCAAGAGAGAATGATGAATGTAGATGAAGAGAAATAGTAAATATTGTATTATAGTTTGACAATTATAATAAAATTATTTGTTATTAAGGTTTAAAATTGTTTAATTGATATTCTAGAAACAGTTCAGTATAAAAATGCTAAGTAGATATTTAAATTCAGCTGCAGCAGAGTTTGACTCTAATGTGTGATTACCAGCATAGAGATATCAATTGAAGTGGGGCTAGGGATAGTGTGGCATATGAGTAACATTTACCCATAAATATTGGATAGGTAAGGTTTTAATTCTAGTAATCAAATATTTCTTTCTATGTAATTATGTGTAGGTAAATTGATTTTATGTATACCAAGAATAGAAGTGGTTAATGAGTTGACGTATTTATTCTACATCAATCATGAAGCTGGTAGTATTCAACTGAATAAACATTTAAGCTCAAATTAGTTGGTCTTATTCAGTATAAATTTTATTATTCGTATGTAATATTTTGAAACCAGAATAAAGGACCGAGAAGGCACTTGTAGGTAAAATTTACTATTGAATTAATCATTACCTTAATTATAGTATCTATCCATAATAGCATCACATTTTAATCACTCCTCCATCTCATATCATTTTGAATCATTTTCAGTATGTGTATATATATATAATGTAATTTCAAACTTAAAATTTTTTCTTGGAAAAGTGTAATTCAAAATATATACATATAAAATGTATATGAAGAAAAGTTTGGTTTAACACTTTAACAACATATGCTGAGCATGCTTTCGACTAACTGGTAGTCCTATTCATAGCAATCATTATCCAAGAAACTATTGCTATGAATAGGACTACCAGTTAGTCAAAAGTATGCTCAGCATATGTTGTTAAAGTGTTAAACAAAGCTTTTCTTCATTTTGTATGTACATATTTTGAATATACATATAATGAAAGATAGGTAGGTATATTTACTAGTATTAATCCTCATTTTGCTGAAAAGAAATTTTTTGACTCTCCCACCCAACCCAGATTTTAAAGGACCTAAGCAGGATAAATTTTTAATGTTTACTTTATATGTTCTTGTGGTTGCAAGTGTCATTTTATTATGTGATTATGCATATGGTAAACAAATTTGGATGAGCTGCTAAACACTTTATATCAACCAATATACTGTGTTTTTCTGGTTTTTACATCTGACTATAAGATCAAGTAAGACATGGTTTTCTCATTTATCCATAGTTCTTAATTGAAATATCAGTTTGTTTGCATCCATTTAAAGGAGCTGAATATTTTGAATCTTGTAAAGTGGTACTAAAAAGAATTAATGAATGTTTTAGCAGTAAGAATAGTTGGCATTAGTATTAAAAAGAGTACTGACTTCAATGAATTATGTTTTTTGTTTGTTTTTTTACAAAGAACTGGGAATAAAAAACAAGAAAATAAAATAGTATTTATAATTAGAGATAAAAAAATACAGTTAAACTATTAAAAAAGAAAGTTTTGTTGACTCTTATTATCTATAATAATTATATTATTAAAAGGAGTAAATGAAATAGAGAAACTGTTAGCAAGGCTATGTTTCAAATATCTAAATGATAAATATATACCAGATGATTAGAAGAATGCATAGTGATGATATTTAAGAAAAATGAAAAACATATTACGGAGTTACCAATCTTCTATTCTATAGATGAACTTCATTATGATCATTACATTTCATCTAGAGAGAACTTTGGTTCAAATAAAATAGTCAAAGGATAATACCCAAGTATTAAGACAATCTATAAAAAGGATCATTGAGTATGAGTTGCTAGTTTGCATTGAATTAATAGATTATGAAAAGTTATTTGATTCTGTAAGCAATTTTGCCATGATTAAAGCTTTGGAATACCAAGACATCCGGTCAAGATATTTTCAAATTCCTGATCGTACTGGGGATATTAATATTGAGATGTTTATATGTATAACTGATTTTTTCTGAGCAATTTTACAGGAATTCTTTTTACATATTTAAGTGGGAAGTTAAAAAAATAAAGATCAATTAAAGTTTTATAGAGAATAAGATTATTTGATTATTTTCACAAACAGAGCTGATATAATGTGAATAATTGATCCAAGAAACAAAAATTCCCTATTATCTTTGAATTTTAGATGAGCTATTTTGTTGTAATAACTTTATCTTCTCATATAATTGACAATATGTTCGGATTTTTAAAAACTATTGTATTAAGGTTTTCTTCATGAATCCTAAATTTATATTTGCTTTTATCTAATCTTGCATCCTTTATTATATTTTTTCATTCAAAAGAAGACATTAATTTACATTATTTCTGCAAGATATAAAAACAAAATGCAAGTATACAGAGGCATGATTGAGGATAGGTTTAGCAGGCTGAGAATTTATGATTGTGATATTTTATGAGGCATTACTACCATTAATGAGTTATTGTGGAACTGAATTTGGGTAAGAGTTTAGAAAATGACTAATCTATTTAGAGATTTCCTTGTGTACCATAAGTATGTAAAGATCTACAAAAGATATTCTAATTAGCAAAATCTGAGTAGATAATGTTCAGTTGATTTCTCATTTGAATGATAGAAATGGTAATTATAAGGGTGAAAGCAAAACAATAGTATTAATAATAAAGATATCACAATCGTTTTCTCATATAGGGATAAGGAATGGGAATTCTTTAAGACCAGATTTTAGGATGGGACATCATTAAGGAACTAGAGGTTTGAGACTGGTAGCATCTTGTAAACTTGCCTTCCAAAAGAAAGAAGTATAAATGATCAGATGGCTACAAGTTATTTTGGAAGACCAAATTATTGAATGAAAGAAGTCTGGTTGGATTCAGTAAGAGTCCAAATTTTATATCTTCTAGTCTTGGTATTTTAGGAATATAAATGAAAGGTTAATGATATTAAGTATTAGTTTCTGCAATAATATCTTAATTTTATTGGTGGTTATGCTCCAACATTAGAATCACAAAATCCAGTAAAAAAAAATATTTTATTCATTCCTTGTATATGTGGTCGCTAGAGGCGCT
>JAQFVV010007529.1:0-80708 GCA_028023455.1 Epiperipatus broadwayi | reverse complement strand
ATTAAATACTTTAGTTTATCTTTTATATAAATAATACATACTATTAACACAATAATAAGATGATATAAAGTTTTATTAAAAATTAGATAATGAATACTCATACATCACTAACATTCCTCTAATAATGGAATAATATTTATAGTAAAATTTACACTACACTCATGCAAGGTGGGATTGGTTTTCATGCCCTTTTAAACACATTGTGGAGAGATATGAATTATAAAACACATAATCAAACATAGGTGAAAAGATATATTATTCTCCAAGATGCACATTTCTATGTTGAACTCATAACAACAGTTGGAAAGCAGAACATCATTTTCATACATTTTATATTACTGTTCAATATATATATATATATATATATATATATATATATATATATATATATATATATATATATATATATATATATATATATATATATATATATATATATATATATATATATATGGTAAATTAATAAAGTTTAATTATAAACTTGCTACCTCAGAACTTTGAAACTAACTACTTAATGGATATATTAATACATTTTTAAAGTCATTCATTAGACTATTTATCCAATGAGCTTTGGCTATTTCTGTAGTGTAATCTTCACTATAGAACAATTATGCAAGGTAGGGACTGGTTTCTATATGCTTAGGCACTTTGTCATATGTTTATTATTAACAATAATCTAATTTGTTTACACAAAATCAGTAAAATTGTTTTTCAAAATGTGCAATCTAGTGATCAAATAAACTATCATTTCTAAGAATTATTTTTATATCACAACTGAAATTGTAATATGTTACTATAGTCAACAATTTGGTATATATTATATAATCAGAATTATCTCAATTTCACTTCTCAAACTAGACTAACAAAGAAAATAAATTTAAAACACTACCAATGGTTTTACTGTTAAAGTAGATTTTACAAGTGTAAAGAACCACAAATAACATCATATTTAAACTAAACATTATCCATAATCACTCTGTTTCATACACCATATTAAAAGTAAAGAATTTTAAATGTTAATTTGCTTTGTAGAAATATAAATTTTTAATAATAAAGATTCTTTTAATTTTTATTTTTATTTTCAAGACAACCTTAGCTTCACTAAAAATTAATGGTGTGGCCTGTATCTTTTTCATGGATATGTAAATCAGAACTAAGATATTTATTTTTAACTCTACTTTTATGTACCTTTATTTTTTCACTAAGCTCAAACTAGTCTGATCTCTCTCTCTCTCTCTCTCTCTCTCTCTCTCTCTCTACAAATGTATATATATATATATATATATATATATATATATATATATATATATATATATATATATATATATAAATTATTAATCAATGTCTGTATTCCTAATTATATTAAAATATATATATAATTATTCAAAACAATACAATAATTAATACAGTAACAATATTTTAAACAAACAAATATATACCAATTTAATAGAAGTACTTTCAACTATCTATGTAGTCATTGTCAACTAGATTCAAATTGTATTAGAAAAAACGTTGCTAAAAATGTAAACAAAAAGTAATATCATCACATGAATGAATTTTCCCACAATTCATTAATTTTTATATTGGCTGCCTGGTCTGTTTATCAACTGTTGCTTTTCACTTTTTATTAACATAGCTTCTTTAATTTTGCTACTTATTATTATTTCTTCAACACAAAATTCAACTTTATTAAAATCAAAATCAAAAACATAATTGCATGTTACATTATGACTTATACTGATGTGACACATCATCATTTCTACACCTTTGTCTTGATTTTTGCACTCGCTTATATAACAACAAATGCTCCTTTGATCTTTTCTCCAATGTACCCTTTAGATTCTTTGGTATATGCCTTCACAAACACATAGCCATTATATATTGCATAACTTTGATTTAAAAATATTATACACATATTTTTTGAATTATTTAGTTAATCTATTTAAATGAGTAGTATAAAATGCAACTCAACATATATTTTTATATATCTGTTTTATAAATTCTACTTGTTCATTGAAATAAATGAAAATAGACATTCAAGTATATTTAGTCTTATCATATCTATAGCATCTAAAATATTTCATTATTATTAAAACTTAGTAAATAATATTATAAACAATCTCTGGCGATCATATTCAATATTTAACAAATCCATAATAAATACATTTATGTTACTTATTTTATCAGAACTATATTTACATAATTTATTATTCCTAACAAAAATGATTTTAAAACTAGATAGCAATTTATGCTATTGGGTACATTTGAATACTAAGGAATAAAAAGATCAAAGGATATTTGTTGTTATATAAATGAGTAAAATCAAGACAAGAGAATGTTAGAAATGACATATCACCATCAGTATTTTTTGATCATAATGTAACATGTAATTATGGTTTGATTTTAGGATTTTAATAAAGTTAAGATTTTGTGTATTAAAAGAAATAATAATAAATCTAAATGGTAAAGGTTGGTGTTAATAAAAGTGAAAAAGTAACAGTTGATAAAACAGACAGCTAATATAAAAAAAATTAATGAATTAGAAAATTGATGTATGATTTATTACTTTTTGTTTACATTTGTAACGTTTTTTTTTTTCTATTACACAATTAATCATTGAATAATCACTATATATGGAGAAGCTGAAAGTAATTCTATTGTAAAATTTAATACATATTTGTTTGTTTAAAATATTGTTACTGTATTAATTATTGTATTGTTTTGAATAATTATATATATATATATATATATATATATATATATATATATATATATATATGTTACTCTAGAAATAGTCTTTCTTATAATTTTTCCCTGAATAGTGTATATTATCCTTGTTTCTTGTAAAAAGGTATATATAGGTCAGATATTTTGGGCTTAAATGAATGTCATACATATAAAATAGAGTTATGGCTAAAATATCTTAGTTCTGGTTTATATATTCATGTAGTAGATATAGGTCATCATTAACTTTGTGAAATTAAGGTTGTTTTCTTTTAAGAGAAAGGAAAATAAGAATTAAAAAATCTTTATTATTAAAAAAATTTATGATTCTGGAGCAATCAATTTATTTATAAGTTCTTTTATTAATGATGTTTGTAATGAAACTAGTGATAATTTTTAGTTTGAATAAGTTATTTAGTTCTTTACACTTGAGAAGTCTGGTTGTAGCAGCTAAACCATTGGTAGTGTTTTAGAGTTAATTTTCTTTCTTGGCTAGTTTGATTGAGTTGTGAATTTGGCGTTAATTTTTGATTATTTATTGATTAGTTTAGTTTGTGCTTTTAATGTTTATATTATAAATGTATAAACAAAATTAAATAAGTATGCTTCCTTGTAGAACTTCATTTTTATAATAGTAGACCCTAAATCTTTAACACTGTAAAAGTATAATTTACATGATCATTTTAGTAAGACTTAAATCATTATAAAGCGAAAAGAAACAACTTTATTTACTATATCAAAAACTATACAGAGGTCCAAATATATTTTATCTGGTTGATCTTATTCATTTATAACACTATTACATTGATTTATCTCCATTGATTTTTTAGTTAACATCCATGTTAAAAACAATTCAAATCTCTGGATTTCAGAAATAAAGATGGAATTTTATATGTACATATTTTTAAAAATTATTGAAATGCCGTAAAATAGTGATAATGGCCTAGAATTTTTGTAATGTTTTTCAGCTCTTTTTTAAGTCAGAATAAATCTAGATACATTATACCCTTCAAAGAAAAATAGATTTTTGTAAAATCAATATATAAGATATCATTTATATGCATGAGCGGCAAAACTCTACACAATCTTTAACATTATAAAATGGGAATATCTAATAAGAAAAACATATTTAGATACCGTTGGTATTTTTAATAGAAATGTCTACTTCATCATTTGATACTTCAATCAATTGAATAATATCTATAAATGTGTAAGAACTTAAACTATAAAAAGCTGTAGTTTTACACTTTACTTATGAAAAATTCATTAGTTTAATGAATGTAAACTAAGTTCTAAAATCTTCTGCACCTAATATATTTGAACAATATTTACTGATATAAGTATTTGATGTTTATAAATACACAGCATACGACCCCCTGAAAACTACTTTGATCATGCCTAATATATTTTGTAGACTTCTATATAAAAATTATGTTAGACTTTTTGCATCTAAATAATTTCTAAAATTAATAAAATTGATGCAGTCAAACATTCTTCCCCTTTATAATTAATATAAATTTTTAATTGAAAACCAAAAAGAATATTTATTCATACCTTTTTTGATTATAAAAATGATATCCAATAATTCATAATATTTGTCATAGTGGCATTAAAAAAAACTACTCTTGTTTTTTCAATATGCATTTAGGAACGTATGACTGTCCATCTAAAAATTTGAGATAAGACTCGATCATTATTTTTTATAAAATCTATATATAGTTTCACTTTTAGCAGTTAACAAATTTAGTGATCTATATAGAAAAATCTACGAATGGATAATGCAACTCCTTCTTACATTCTAAATGGTTAAAATCAATCAAATCAACTATTTACAGCCGAAATGATTACGTAATAGAATTAAATGGAACCTAACACTAAGACCCTAAACAACATTTTCAGTTTTTTTTATTATTAAAATATTCTAAATAATCATTTTTATTTGAGTTGAAAAACCTAGTTGAATAAAATATTAAAATCGTCTAGCGTTGTCATAGCTGAGAGTCTGATGCAGCTGCCTTCAAAGCAAGTAGTTGGTTGAAGACGGTTGGGGGTTCGCTTTCTCGACGATGCTATGACATATGAAAAAAATATTAAAATCTCCCAATGGTAATACATAATTTTGATAAGACATTTATTCTTCTGAGACTTCTAATGCAATATGCAATTCGTTTTACATTACCAATTAATAATTTGTTTTTCGTAAACACAGTATATCTCAACCAAACTAAGATTGGATATCTATCTGATATATTACGGGTTCACTCATTGCTTTTAGTGTTTTAAAAATCACTTCTACCTCCTTGATTCAAGATCAAACGAGCAATCATTTCTAAAAACCTGATGTTTACCACATCAATGCATTGACACTAACCTTGTTTTTTGTTAGCATAATTCGTTTTTAATTAATATAGCATGATAAATATCATTAAACAGTATGAGATCCCTTCTACTATTCTGATATTTACAAGTCACATTACCTTTTCCTAATAGTTTTTAAATTATTATAGGATCTAATCCATGATAATAGATTTTTAAACTTTTATTTAATATTATAATCATTTACGTTTTAAATTCTTTTTTGAATAATCAACTAAAACAAACTCAGTATTATCATTTTCTATAGATTTCAGTTCTATTTAAATCCATAATGCTATACTTAGTTCACACTGCTGTTAGCTATTTATCTCTATTTGAAATCAGAAAATTTTTGTTTTATTTCATATGAGCGGTTTGCTTATTTGCATCTGAACAAAAATAAAGCTTTGACCTCTTAATTTCTCATTTTAACTTATTTTTTTATAATAGCATCATTCTTTGCGTTTTCCACATATTATGGAATTTATTTTTTTTTTAAATGGTGTTTTTTATATGGTCTATTTTATTTAGTAATAGATCATTAAGCAACATATTTCTGAGATACATAGATTTATCGTTACCAATACTTTGCTTGAAAAAAAAAAGAATGATTTCACTCTGTCATTTCTAAATTGATCTGCACAATTTTCAATAAAATATATTTTTGTTTGGCAAAAGCAGTAACAGGTGTTGAAGCTTTATTGCCTCTATTACTAAAAAATATTTTATAATTTCTTTATAAACCATAGATTTTAATCACCATATTTTACGAATTCACTCCTAGCTATTTTCTGTAAATCTGCTGATTCAACTTTTAAAGGTAAATTATTTAGAATTAAGGAGCATTTTACACAATTAATCTGATGATTACTATTCTTGAAGCGAGAGCTTTTTGGAAAGTAGTATTAGAGTTAATTATGACTTCCTTTATTTGATATAAAATTTGCAAAGATTGCGATGCAACTAAAAAGTTACTTTTGATCAATGATTTTTTCTCAAGTTTAGCAGCATTTTGATGTGAAAAATATTTTTAGGGCGATCCATTGCAAGCTAATAACCAGATCGTTACTATTAATTAATTTTAGTACCACTATATTGTTTGTTAGATCACATTTTAAAGTTTGATAAAGATTGATACCATTAAATCTTTAATATTAAATATGACAATTACACACATTGATTCATTAAAAACATAATAAACAAAAATATTCGTTTTCTCTCATTCTAATATAATACAAATGAATCATAGTAATAATTACACCCACAAAGAGAATAAACTGTTCCTATTCATAAAAAAACAACACTTAAAGCATTTACATATGCTAGTCATAGTTTTTATTTATTTACTTTGATACATCTGAAAATGAAATCTAATAAACAAAACAAATGCTCTTTATAGGTTTTTACAAATATATAATTATTTACATAAAAGAAAATTGATATAATCATACAACAAAGAGAACATGTAATAAAGTATTAATAATGAAATTATATATTATAAACAGTGGATAGAATAAAATAAAAAATAAAAAGATAAACCAAATCAAAAACACAATTTTAAACAAATTAAATATACTATTTGTTTTTTAATAATCTTATACTAGAATACAAAATAAAACAAATCAATTATATATTTTAAACATATGAAAGATATTTTTTTTAGTTCTGTTTTTAACAATCTTAAGAAGTTTTTATATTCAACAATTTAAGTTGGTAATTTAGTAAAAATATTCTTAGAATATATACATTCTCCTTTAATCTATTTCCCATACTTGATTCGGCATCTAAATGAAGTATTGCATTTATTTTAAAAAAACTATTATAATTAGGTATCGTAAAGCCTGGTAAATGTATTACAAAAAATGGTATCTCTTAATAATTAATAATGTGTAAAGTTTGCAAATCAAATAAATCCCTATTATCATCTTTAACTCGGTATTATATTTATAACTTATTTTGAAATGTGTTCAATTGTTTTACATTTGATATACATGAAAAACTATATAGTGTAATTTTATATCATAATAGAGACTCAGTATATTCACTATAAATTATTAATATATTTCATGGGATAAAAAAAAAAGATATGAGGGGTTATAAGGCATGACAATAATATTAGTCCTCAGCATGGGATTTGTGCATTCTATCATCAGATTTTCAATGTGTATGAGATGGCTGAAGGGTTGGGACTGAGTAGATGGAAACTGTCGACTAAAGTAAAAGTTGCTATCTTAATGTGTAAACTGGAGCACTGATTATGTGTGTGAGGGATGATGGTCTGGACCAACTGATGAGTGCTGGTTCAGCATGAAATAGCATATATATTGTTGATTATTTGTGTCTTTTCTACATGATGGGTGGCTTCATGTGTATCAGTGATATAAAGTGAGTGTGGATGGTTGAAGGTTGCTTGAAAATCTGAGTTCACATCCCCTATATTTTTATAAAATAAAATAAAATGCCTGAATCTTTGTAAAAGTTGATTAATGTGATTTCATAATGGTATTTATTACTGTATCGTTATAGTCAGACATCTAAGATAATTTAAATATTTTAAATCTGAGAATTTGATAGGAAAGAGTACAAATATTGCAATGGATGAAAGGTCAAAACTTTTTCTTCCTTTTAAGTGAGTGAAGATACTACTTATAATTTTTGTCTCTACTAGCAATAATAATTATTTTTTTTAGCTAAACATCTCTAATTAATCAATTTATTTTAATTATTTTGTAGATTTTTGAAAGCAACTCCTAGATTTGAATTTATACTATTTTACTTCTAAAAATTTATTTACTTTAACTCAAGTTTAATCTTATCATATATGACATGCTGATCCTGTGTCCAATCACTACTTTACAATACATTTAAGTGTGGAATAAGTTGGTTGGGATAAATGTATTAATACTAAGTTGATAGCATTGAATGGATACTTACTAATATATTGATGTTTGCCAAAAATATTGTTAATAAATATCTTACCTTATATACATATATATATTTACAAGAAGCAGCGACTAATTGAAATTGAATTTTATATATATGAGCGCCTAATGTACGTTTATTTTGGAAAAATTTAAATAATGATAATTTTTCTAAATATAATGGAAATAATATGGTGTGAAGGCATTTAAAATTTCTAACCATTTTAAAAAAAAATTAATCATATAGAATTTGACGAAATTCAATAAAGTCATTTTTTCTATAAAAAATATTTTGAAAAATTTAGCACTCAGCACCTAAAGAAAATAACATGCAGTTCACTCGCATGGAAGTGCCTCTGAAATATCATTGAGCCACGTGCTGAACTTTAAGAATAAAAGTCAATCTTTAATTTCTACTTGAAAGATATAATTCTTTTCGTTATAATTGCACTGCACGCAGGTTTTTAATACAAGATTATTGCACATAATCAATTCTGCAATAATAAGATTAGATACAATTGTTTATTATGAATTATCAAGTGTTTACTAATTACTGCGTGTGGCGGACAATTTATATAGATACGTTCTCACAAAAATTAATAAAACTCTTTCCAGATGTGATTAACTCAACCCTTATGCCCTAACTCCTTTATGTGCACGTATATATATGTTTTTTATTTTATTTTTTATTTTATTAGGATCGGTTTAGTAAGTAGATTATTATTTCGTTTTATTATCTATTTTATACGATTTAAATTACTAGCTCAAATGATCTTTAAAAAAAATCAGTTTGCTCACTTGAAAAGTTTCTTTTATTCGTATTTTTAATCTTTCATTTAAGATATTTATTAAACTTTAGCTAAACGATTAACTATTGCAACGTTTCAGATATTTGGCTTTATTTTTGCCTCAGCTGTCTTTTCTACATAGGCACAAATAATGTTTTTGCCTGTGTTTAGCCAATCAAATCTTTTTTATGTAATATTATACAGCTTTTTAAATTTCAGTAAAAAAAACAAAAAACTACTGCCACTTACGTAGATGTATTTTTTTCAATTTATTCCATTATTTTTAAGATCTTTAAAATTTCTTTTGCTAACATATATTTTTTCATAGCTATTTTTTTTCTTGGTTAAGGCTTATTTTGTATATTTGTTTAGATTTATATTCACTGGATATTTTTTCAGCATTCTTATATTGAATGTTCAATTTTTTATCTATATTTAATTCATTGTACTTTACCATACACTGATGTTTTTACCCTGTTTATTCTAGTACAGTGAATTTTGACTCAAAAGTTGTTGTGTAATAGTTTTTATCGTTATAAATTCATTTGATGTCTCTATTTTAAAAAGATTTCACAGCATTTGTAAGCTACTGAATTGTTGGGTATATCATAAGAGTAAATCAAACATTATCCCAAAATTTCAGTTATATTAAAGTTTATGACGAGCTTTTTTGTCTTGTAAGCACTTTTTACATAGGTTTCTGTCTCTCCAGTCATTACTATGACGTTCTAAAGATGTTATGTCAATGCCAAATGTGATTGTGATGTAAAAAAACAATGGTTGTTCTATTTGTTATTATTTAATGAAGACTTTGTACTAACAATGACTAAGGGTTTTGTCATAAAGAAGTGTATATGAATAAATATAGAAGTTTAAGAAAAGTTGCTTAAGTGTCAATTCTGAAGAAGGAGCTGATGCATGGAAATAAGCACATGAACTTATTCTGGCTCTATCTATATAATAATCTATGATGAGAGCTGATTAAAAAAAATGTGTAAAATTGGCACCAAAACAACTCTACAGTATAAGGAAGGTGAAAGTTTGTTAAAATAAATCATCACTAAAATTTTGAAATTAAATGACAGATCATGATATGGAAATATTCTCAATGACCCCAAAAAATTAAAAAATCAAACATCAACTGTAAAATTGAGTATTTATAGTTTTGTGAGAGTTTCAAGGGTTCTGAATTAGAACATTGGTTATAAAAAATGTTCAATAATAAACAGTGTTCATACAAGAGATTCTCTCTAAACAGCTAAAGCCTAAAATTTAGATGAAGTCCAAAGGACTGCTATCCAAGAACATACTGTGTTATTACATAATAATTTTCAATCTGCATATTGCTGCCAACATTGTCAAGATTCTCCCAAAACTTCATTTTCAGTTCTTAGATTGTCTTTTTTATAAATCTTATTTCACCTCATAAAATGACAATGAGATTAGTTCTGAAAGAAGTCTTACAAAAATAAAGATTCACATCTGGTATCAAGAGAAAGACAATAGTGTATTTGGGTTTGTAGCTCAAGTCTAAAAGAATTTTTAAAAAGTGAATTTAAAAGTTTAGTTGAAACACAGACAAAGCATACACAAAATCAGGGAGATTATGTCCAAATTTTTTAAAGTTGATTTAAAAAATTCTACAGCCAGAATATGGATACCTTTTAATCTTGTAGCTTCAAACATAAAATGATAACTATATTAAAAATTAGGCAGGCCATATTCTATTAACATCTTCATTTTCTATAAGTATCCATTACTCACTTAAATTTTAGCAGCTATTATTCTTCAAGATTGCAAATATGACTTTTCAGAATTGTTATATAATTAAAGCATAGAAAATTCTTAAAGAGTTTGTTATGGATGCAAATAATTATATTCTTAATTAAAAGAAACATGATTGGTTTTCTAACAATGATTTTCTTAATGAATGACTTGATTAAAATGAAATATAAATCATTGTTCGTAACTAATGCAAAAATTTGGAAAGTTACCGACTAATAACACAATATAGATTAAAACTGCAAATAGATATAAACATTTATTAATAATATTCACTGTAGATTTTTTAAAATATTAAAAAGAATATATAGATTTGAAAATAATATTATAATTCTATTAAATTTATCAATGACACTCTATTTATAAGACAATAATTGAAAATAATATTATAATTCTATTAAATTTATCAATGACACTCTATTTATAAGACAATAATTGTATATGAAAGAAGTGGAAGGAATATTTGGAAAGAATTAAGATGACCTTTAATAATTTGCCTACTCTATCTATTAAATTAGATTTAGACAAAGTTTATAAAATTATTGTGAAATATCAGTTATTTCAATAGCAATGACACAGTTAAGATTATTTTGAATAGATTGCTTCCATTCATTGATGAATCATTACTAGAGATTCAATGTCATTTTAGGAACCAAGAAGTGCACTATGGATACAGTTTTTGTTGCCAAGAAAATATAAGAAAAATGTTGGAAACAATGAATTAATTTATATATTGCTTTTATTGATTTGTTCAAAAGATTTGACTTAATCAAAGGAGTCTTTGTTATTAATTGAAATGAGTTAGAGGAAGCAATATTAAAACAATTAGAACATTTGTATTATTTAAAATAAAAACTGGTGTTTAACTAAAAATGTTTTAGTTTTAAATTTATTTACAATTTTATGTCAGTACTCTTTTGGAGTTGTTTCATGAAAAAGATATAAAGATGTGATATAAGCTTGATGGTGGAATTTTTCATTATATTAAAAAAAATCTTCCGATTTATCAGTACACTAATGATTGGGATATTCACGTCATCTTACAGATCATACTTCATGTTTTAAATACATTATATAAAAATTTTGCTTCAATAATTAAATTCAAAAAATTCAAATCCTTTATCAGAATTAGGCAATATTTATCTTGTGTGAATATCAACTTGAAAGAATGAATCAATTAAAATATTTTGGTAGCTTTTTAAGTAAAAAAATGGATTTAAGAAGTTGAGGTCAAAAACAGACTGCAGTGTACTGCTTCAGATTTTATCAAATAAAAATAGCACTTTTCATCCCAGTGTTATAATAATTGGCTGTAGAATACAGCTGTTATTTTACTCAGTTTAACATAAGGAAGTAAGACTTGGCTGCCAATTTTATAGCATAAAAAGATATTAGAAAAAATATCTGAGAATCTAATAATATGGAAACAATAAAATTGTGAAGATCAATCAATACATTCATTAGATTGTTAGATGTGATGTTATAGAATCTGTTATTATAAAAACAGTATTTAGTTTTCATATGAATTAATTATTATTATTTTTTATTAATTCACCCTCTAGTAAAAATTTCTGCAAGCTGTATACTGTAATATACATATTTTCTTATGTATGGCACTGCCAATAAAAATTCCATAGATAACAAAAAAAATCAAAAAATTCCTCAAAACAATAGAATTTAGCTATTCTGACAGGTTTTAATGTCACAATTTTTATAACATTGTTTAAAGAAAATGTTTATATGCAAATTTATTGCAATTGTAGATATTTTTATACAATAATTTATACAATATTTACTAGAAATCAAAATATAAATTATTAATAATTTATTTTGAATGGAAATACTTTATTGTCAAAAATAGAATGTTATATTTGCAGACAATATAAATATGCCCTAAAGCTATTTAGAAGCTTAGCTTTCTATGTAAGCAATCTAATTATAATAATGAGTATGAAATTGTCACAATTTTGCAATAAATATTGAAAAATTTTAAACTTGCAAAGCATTTTTGTTAGATATAAATAAATATTTATTCAGATTTTTTAAAAAAGTGACAAATAATGAAGATTTTGTTTATTTCATAAAATAAAAATAATCTTTCTAGAAATGACATATAATCTTTTTATTTTGAGTACAATCTCATTTTTTTTTAATATTTAGAGAAAGAAAATGTGCATATTTAAAATTTATTTCAGTAACAAACAAAAATATTCTATCAAATGAAGTCAAATTTATTATTTTCTGATAATTAATAATGGTATAATCTTAAATTCTATGTTGAATGTAAGAACAATGAAATGTGAAAGCAACATCAGGGAATTATAAAATCACATCTTCATTGAATTGGAAATATGAAGCAAATGAATAATAATAAAATTCTTAAAAAGATATTTTTAATGTTGAAATTATGAATAGTTTGATTTTGAAAAAGCAGGCCAGTTTAGTTTTCAAAGATTATGATGAAGATAGCCTAAAAAGTGCAATTTTAATTGCTTTTAGATATGGCTAAAATAAAATGCAATGGAAAGCAATATTTAAATAAGGTACTAAAGTATTCTTTAAAAAGGGTTACTGCAGAAAGTTAAAAACAACATGTTCTATATGTAAAGATTATTTGCAAATCACTTTGGTGAATGTTGAAAAATTTTTTAAGCATGGCATGGAAGCTTGCTAAAATACAAAAGAAAAATAGATCTATTCCTCAATGGTTTAGAATGAGAATTGGAAATATGATTCAGTATAATGTCAAGAGAAGACATTCGTGAAGAACCAAACTTAAATTGTAAAAGAATTGCAATCATATGTTAAAACAAATTGAAGAACATTCTTAAGAAAATTATTATTATTTGGAAAGAGAAAGGCTGTAACCCTTTTTCACATCTGTCTCAACATTTGTATAGTAGCCAAATGATGTAGTTTTTGATTATAGAGGACCCTCTCAAACCATAAGGACTTTATAGAATAAAAATAGCCATCTTATCTTTAATGTAAATTTTTACTTATGTAGTCCAATCTGAAGTATCCTGACTTGAGTGTGTGAAGACATTACTCTCTTTACATTTAAATCCATTTTTTTTCTTTTACAAATTAAAATTATGTGAAATCTTATAATTTACAGTGAGTTAATATTAAGATCTTTTTAAATGGAAATATAGAAACTAATGTAATGTTTTAATTATTTATCAAGCCCACAGGCAGTATGTAATTAGAAAGGCTTTAACCTTTTCCCACATGCATCTTAATATTTGTATAATAGTCAAATGATGTAGTTTTTGATTAAAAAGTGACCTTTCAAACCTCAAGACAAGATAGGAACTTTATAAAGATAAAAATGGCCATCTTATCTTTAACCTGTGTGGTCGATTAGAATGTTTACATAAGTTACTATATTTCCATGAAAAAAGATCTTAATATTAACTCATTGTAAATCACAAGACTTCATGTATGTTAATTTGTAAAAGGAAATAGTGGATTTAAATGTGAAGAGAGTAATCTCTTCACACTCACAAATCAAGATACTTTAGATTGACCTATATAAGTATTTATGTTAAAAATAAGATTACCTTTCTTATCTTTATAAAACCACTATCTTCTGTTGAGGTTTGAGAAGTCCTTCTATAGTCAAAATCTACATTGTTTGGCTATTATATAAATGTTATGGTGCATGTGGAAAAAGGTTAAAGCTTTGTCTTACTAATTATATACTATCTGTGCATTCAATAAATAATAATAATAATAATAATTATTATTATTATTATTATTGTTGTTGTTGTTGTTGTTGCCTTATTTTTATATCTTTTTGTCTTGGAATTACAATGGCCATACTTTTTTGCCAGACACTGCTGCTGATAATGATAAAGCTTTATTGAATCAAGTATTTTTTGATTATATTTTGATATTCTTCTCAAAGAAACAGATACTTTTTAATTATTTCTGTCTCTGTTATCTTGATCAGATGTTTTATATGTCAAAATCAGTTTTATTATATTTTTAAAATATTAAACATGATATTTGCAATTAAAAAGCATGATATAAATTTACGTTTTTTTATAAAACATATGACACTAGTTTACTGACACTGACTATTTTCTATTTATTAGTAATAAATTTTGGTGGTTTTTAATATTGGCTTGGTATCTCTTTTTTTAAAGTTGTTCTGTTAGAATCTGTGTTTGAAAAAAAATCATGTATTTTTAATGCAAATCCCAAACTATAAACAATGAGCATTGCCAATTGCTCAACAAGCTTTGTGATAAATGCTTAGCCAGAGAAAGCATTTAAAATATCTCTATCAGGAACCCCCCTCCCCCAAAAAAAACCCCTCTGATCATAGTTTTATGCTTTGGCACTCCTCAGAGAGGTGCTAGGGTAGCTTCAGACACTAGATTTAAAAATACTAATCCAAAACCAGCACTTATCTAAAAGTTATCTATTGAGTGGAAAATCTGAAATTTTTAGACACCTACATGTCTTCAAATCCAACTACCCCAACTCAAATAGTTATATGGGGCTGAGAGATCTTCAACCATACCATATATTAGTAGTCTTAGCAATATAACATTGCATAAGACTTAAAGCAAAGACTATAAATAGTCAAATGAATAATAGTCATAGATCACATGACCTAATTTTCTTAAGCTTGTAAGATATAAACAAAGAGCATTGCCAATTACTCAACGAGCTTTGTGATAAATGCTTAGCCAGAGAAAGCATTTAAAATATCTCTGTCAGAAACTCTCTCCCCAAACCTGTGACCATGGTTTCATGCTTTGGCACTCCTCAGAAAGATGCTAGAATAGCTTCAGACACTAGATCTAAAAATACCAACCCAAAGCCAGCATTTATTTAAAAGTTATCTATTGAGTGGGAAATCTAAAATTTTCAGTCACCTTCAAACCCAGCTATCCAAGTAAATATGGAGCTGAGAGATCTTCAACAACACCATATCTTAGTAGTTTTGGCAAGTAACATCGCATAAGACTATTTTTTATTTGACTATTTATAGTCTCTGCTTTGTCTTATGCAATGTTGTATTGCTAAGACTACTAATATATGGTATGGCTGAAGATCTTTGAGCCCCATATAGCTATTTGAGTTGGATATCTGGTTTTAAAGACATGTATGTGTTTGAAAATTTCAGATTTTCCCCTCAATAGATAACTTTTAGATAAATGCTGGCTTTGGGTTGGTATTTTTAGATCTAGTGTCTGAAGCTATCCTAGCACCTCTGAGAAGTGCCAAAGCATGAAACCATGATCAGAGGTTTGGGGGGGTGTGTTCCTGACAGAGATTTTTAAATGCTTTCTCTGGCTAAGAATTTATCACAAAGCTTGTTGAGCAATTGGCAATGCTCATTGTTTATATCTTACAAGATTAAGAAAATTGGGTCATGTGATCTATGACTATTTTTTATTTAAATTCTAAACTATATTTGTTTTTTTCTTCAAGGCTGTATTTTTCCATAACTTGTCTTCTTCATTTATTATCATTTTCTTCAGTGGTAACAATGTCTTTATGAGATACTTACTTAACTAATTTTATATTCTGAGTAAAAACGATCAAATTATGTGCATTTAGATTATTGTGATACTAAAAAAAAAATATTTGAATTTTCCCAACATGTATCAGTTAAATCAAAATATCATATTTTATATCTTTCCATTTATTTTTTGATTAAGCATAATTTTTAAGATATTCATAAACATTACAAACTGCACATCATTATAGGTTATAAAATGTTCGAATGTAAATAGAATCAAGGCATTTATTAAATATTAATTAAAAAATCATTTGTTTTCCAAATAAAATTTGTCTTTAGATATTTTATATCTATTCAAGATGAGTATGATTATATATTAAAAATATTTACATAAAAATTAATAGGCAAAAAAAAGTAATTATTAAAAATCTGTATAATTTATAATTGCTTTGAAAAAGACTGATTTAAAAATTAAGGATTCCTGGATTTGATACTCAGATGTAAAAAGTCAAAAATAAAATTTACTTGGATCAATGAATAAGTTGTTCTCAGCTTATCATTTTGTTATTGCTCTCCAGGAAAATTCATTATTGCATTTATTTTAATAATCTTAAAATCAAAAATAAAGGAACAAAAAAAAAAAAAAGGAGAATCCAACATTTTATTTTTGATTACAGTATTAATATTTTTATGTCATTTTTGTTTTAAGATTTTCGATTGTTTTGTAAACAAATTTTTTTTGCTACTGATTTCTACTTAAATAATTTTTTTTTTACAATTTTAATATCTTATTTATAGATGAAATTATTTCATTAAATGTTTACAGCATTATAAATTTTTGAAATAATTTTATTGGACTTTATATAACTATATATATAATAAGTAAGATATAACAGGGTAATTTTTAAATATATTTAATAAAAATAGTTAAAGGTACATTTAAAAAATAGGAAGGCATTTTTTTGTGTGTATATGTGTCATTGTTTTATTTTCTAAGAAGAAGTGATCCATTTAAACCTTACACTGTCCAGGTCTGATTATTAATTTTTAGATGCAATTTCTTACTGACTTAAGCTCATTAGTGATTGCATTTGAATGTCTTTGTGGGTATTTCTCATATATAAATGTACATATAGTGCACCAAAAATATATCTGTGGTAAGATGAATAATATAAAAAAACCTTAACAAATAGTAAGTAATAATAAGATCGATCCAGAGTTTATTTAAAAAACACGGTAAATTATCAATCCAGGTATTATGTAAGTCACATCAGAGATTTAATATGTGTTTTATCATTTCATCTGCATCATGAACAACAAACATATTTTGATCTACCTATATAAATGATATTTTGTATTGTAGAAAAAATAAATTGGTATACAAATTTAGATTTAACTTCATTAAAATCAAAATATTTAGATTTTAGTGACCAGAATTTAAAGTGATATATTAAGTCTGTATTGCTGAATTTCAGATGTATATCAAGTATTGATAAAAATAGATTTGTAAATTTTACAGTTTTAAAATTATATTCATCATTTTGTGATAGATTTATCCTCTTCTTTAATTAATGTAAATCTTTGAAAGTGAATTATATGTTCAAAACCAATTACATTATTATTTTTAATAAATATATTAATTTTATCCAAGAGTTTTAGCAATTTTATAAACTTTCATGCATCAAGATTTTAACACCAAATCTCATATATTATCATATTAATAGTGATCAGTTTTTTTTTTTTTTTTTATTAAGAGAAATTTATTATATGATACAAATCTACATTTGTTATTACATTATTTTGTTACACTACAGTTTCAGATGTAAATCATTCAGATTTAATGTATTTACTTCTACTTATCTAGTTGTTTCTCCTGAAGTTCAATTTTGTAGATTTAGCGATCGTCTTCTTTTTTTGAAGTTTCTCCAAGTGGAATTTACCAGATAGTCTGGAGCTATTAAATTATCTCTTTGTTTGATTTTTTCTATGATTTTCTTTAGATCTATTTCCTGTGGATCTACCAATTTTCCAATAGTTATTTTATATCGTATGCACCATAATGTGAAGTACATGATGATTGTAAGCCTTATTTCTGCATATACACTTTGTTTGATGCATGACTTAATGGGTATAAACTGCCTAAATGGGTTGCTTATCCATCTTGTGAGGAGTATACACATGCAAATACTTCATTTTTAAATCATTCCCAGCTAAGTCATTTACTGAATAAAAACACAAAACTTCATAAGAATTTTTTGACTTTGAAAGTTTTTTCATCAAAGAAAGTCAACATTCAGCCAATTCAGCATAAAATTCAATTAAAAATAGTTAGGTATTCAGAGCTAAGAAAGAAATATATTTGAAAAATTATTAATAATTTTATACATGAGGCAATAATAAATATACTGCAACAGCTCATGTCAAAATCAGGAATTCAAAAGTCAGATATAATATTTTTCACATTTTACTGTAATAACATTTTACCTTATGACCAATTTATAAACCTCATAAAAAATAAACCTATTTAAATTAAAATTATTCTTCAAATCTAATTTTTTTTCCTTTAGAAAATAGCAGTATAAGAGAATTGTTATACATATGATTAACAAATAAGCTTTATTTATAGAAGATACTATAACAGTCAGGGTGATCAATAAAGTCATACCGTATCTGCACTACAGGGCACCACCAGGTTATTTGAACCTGGAAAATTTATAGAGTAGGCAGATATGCACTATTAAGATCCAAATTTTACATATATATCTTATTCTGACCATCAGCCCATGCCACTACCTCAGTGAGACACAGAGATTTATAAAATATAAATTCTTAAAATATTTTTCAATATAAAAAAATAAATAAAAGAAGCCACTGACAGTAATAACACACACAAACATTTATTTAAACATATATAAGATTATGAATCACTTTAGTATCACTTTTACTTTAAAATTTAACTTACATTTTAACTTTGATTTTAGAATTTAATTTACGTTTTAACTTTTGTTTTATAAGTTCACACAGATGAGTTTAATATTTTATTAGAGTGTCGAGTATAAATAGACTACATAGATTGCATTTGAAAAGAAAATATTCTATCTCTTATTTAACCTTAGGCCAAAAGTTCGCAGTAAAACTAACGTCAATCTATCTGACATATCGATGTATTCAATGCAGCATAAATATGACAGCACAATACCATACTGTCAGGAATTCACATCTGAACAGCATGGTTAAGAGAAGAAATTGTCTCTTGTCCAGTACAGGAATGGTACATTTGTCTGGCAAGAAGAACAATAAAAAAAACTCCATAGGAAGGGATTGCGGTCTTTTTTGCCAGCTTACTATCCCATTCCATAGGCTAAAGGGGTGATCCAAGGAGCAGGGAATATGTCTGCTTCCAATGGTCAATACAAAATGGGACTTATTTTGCCCAAGTGTGGTGTATCATGTTATCCTGCATGTAGTGGATCTCATATTGCATTTACTAATTACACCAATATATCCAATCTATTAACCCAATTTAACTACGAAACAAATAACCTAAGATTTACCCTCCCTTAATTAAACTAATATAACTTTATAAATCTATGCAGCCATTCATGCCCAACTTAAATTTAACATTTATTCATCATCATCATCATCATAAACCATTATCAATACACTGCAGGATGAAGGTCTCTCCAAGTTTAATCCATCTTCTCCAATCTTTAGCTTCTCTTCTCCACAACACCCCTGCACATTTTCTTATTTCATCCATCCATCTCACATGTGGCCTCTTTCTGGGTCTTTTACAATCTCTTGGAATCCAGTTTAAAATTTCAATTGTCCATCTATTATCATCTCTTCTAGCAATATGTCCAGCCCAACTCCATTTCAATCTTTTAATTTTTTCAATAGGTCAGTAACACCTGTTTGTTGTCTTACCCATACATTGCGTTTTCAATCTCTTCTTGTTACTCCCAACATACATCTCTCCATACTCCTTTGAGTAGTCTGAAGTCTCTGTATTGCTCTTCTATTAAGTGTCCAAGTCTCAGATCCATAAGTAAGAACTGGTAAAACACCTTTGTTAAAAACCATCCTTTTCAAACACATAGGCATATTTCCTTTTAGTATCAAGTTATTTCTACCAAAAGCACTCCAACCAAGTTTAATTCTATGATTAATTTCCTCCATTATGTTTCCATCTGTATTAATAATCTGACCAAGGTATTTGTAACTGTTAACTTCTTCTAATTCTTCATAATCAATCTTTATTTTCATATTTTGAGCAAATCGATTAAACATTATTTTAGTCTTTTTAACATTTATCTTTAGTCCTACTTTTCTACTTTCATCTGCTAACTCCTGCAACATTTCCTGCAGCTCTGAAGCATTATTTGCAAAAACAACTACATCATCTGCGAAATCTAAATGACTTAAATACTCTCCATTTACTTTCACTCCTTTAGTTTCCCATTATAATCCACAAAATACTTCTTGCAGCACTGCTGTAAAGAGTTTTGGAGATATGGAGTCACCTTGTCTTACACCCTTCTCAATGTTGATTTTTCCAGTATCATTATGGAATCTAATTGTTGCTGTTGCATTTTTATAAATATTCTTTAAAATATGACAATATCCTGGATCTATACCTTGATGATCCAATGCTTTAATCACTGAAGAAATGAGTATAGAATCGAATACTTTTTCATAATTTATAAATCCAAAACATAATGACAACTCATATTCATTTGTCCTTTCTATGACTTCTCTCAATACCTGGATATGATCTATTGTACTAAAACCACTTTTAAATCCAGCTTGTTCTCTTAGTTGGTGGAAATCCAAAGTTCTCTGTAGACGAGTTGTAATTATCTTGGTAAAAAATTTATATAAAACTGATAAAAGGCTGATAGGTCCGTAATTTCTAATATCTTCTTTATCACCTTTTTTAAATATTAATATTATTACTGCATTCTTCCAATCTTCTGGTACATTTTTATCATTTAGACATTTGGTATATAACTTTGCTAAAATTGTTTTCATTTCTTCACCTGCTTCTTTTAATATATCAATTATAATTCCATCATTTCGCCCTTTCCTTTCTTCATACACTTAATTGCATGTCTCACTTTTTCATTTAAAATTCTGGGCAATTCGAAAGATGTAAATAGATATAGGGGTACTTGTTCTTTATTACTATATAATTCTTGATAAAAATCTTCTACCAATTTCATGATGTCATCTCTTTTTAGTAATAATTCCATCTTTTTTTCTTATTGCAGATATAAATTTCCATACCAATACCAAAATGTTGTTTAACATTTTTGAGACTTTTATTTTCTTCTACAGCTTTCCTTGCTATTTCACAATTATACTTTCTTATATCATTTTCAATTTATTTCCGTACCATTTTACAAAATTCGTGATATTCAACTCTTTTTAATACAACATTTTTGTATATCCTCATATTCCTTCTTTTCTTCATAAATTCTCTAGTCTCAGTAGAAATTTTATTAGTCAATTGCTGCTTTTTTCTACCAGCTATGTTTGTTGCAGTTTTTAAAAGTGTATCAGCTGTTTTCATATTAATTTCATTCAAATCTGAATCATGTTCAAAATCTCCTAACACTTGAAACCTATTTGTAAGTTCTAATTTAAATTCATTACAATGTTTTTGAAGATTAGGAATCTCAACTGTAAATATTGTTTTTCTTAAAAATTTTTGTCTCTCTAGTTTTACATTAACACGTAACTTACACCTTATTAATCGATGATCACTTCCTATGTTAAATTTATTAAGAACATTACAATCTTGAAATATGTATTTTCTGTTAGTCAAAATATAATCCAATTCTGCTGTACCTTCATTTGGATGCTTCCATGTCCATTTCCTTTTAATATTTTTCTCAAAAAATGAATTCATAATATAAAGTTTTTCTTTTTCTGCAAACTCCACAAGTCTATGTCCTCTCTCATTTCTAGTACCATAACCAAAATTACCTACAGCAATTTCATCTTTCATTTGTCTACCAATTCTAGCATTAAAGTCTCCCATAACAATTTTAAAATGTTGTTTACTCTGATCAAAAGCCTTTTGTACATCCATATAAAAATCTTCTACTACTTCATCACTATGAGAACTTGTTGGGGCATAAACCTGAATTATCTGCATTTGGTATCTGCTATTACGTTGTATAACTAATCTTGCCAATTTGTCCAATACACCATCAATCTCCACAATATTGTTCTTCCACTTTTTATTTATAATGAATCCTACTCCACTTGTATTTCCAATATGTGTGCCTTTATAATAGAGTATATGTCCACTTTTTAAATCAATTGTTTCTTCTCCTTTTCTTCTAACTGCACAAAGTCCAATAATGTCCCATTTAATATAAGACAGTTTTTCTTCTAATTCTTGCAATCTTCCTTCACTTGAAAGTGATCTGCAGTTGTAAGTACCTAAATAAAAAGTCGTCATCAAATGGCAGTCTGGGTCCGCAATCAGGGGATTCAAATATCAAAATAAAAACTTAAAAGAATGAAACAAATAACAATGGAAATGATTTAAAAAAAATACATCAAATAAAATTAGTTACTAATAATAATTTACATTGGTCAGATAGGATTCTATTTCTATTAAATATGGAAAAGGTTTTGGAATTAAAGTTCTTACTATTTTGAAAATGTTCATTGGTTATATAGTTCTTATTATTTTAGAAAAGTTCATCTTTAAACCATTGCTTGCCCTTTGGGTTCCAATGTTAATTGTCCTGATGTCCTGGGGAGACTGGTATGCTGTTGGCCATTTTATTGATTCATCTGGAGGTCTTTTACTTTAGCTGGTATTTTATTTCCAGGCCCTAATAGCTGTAGTCTGCAATATGGAAAACGATGTCATTTTTTTTTTAGAAAAACTGAAGGAATTGAAAGTGCATCTTTCAATCCCTTCTCCTTCAACTCTCTCCACACTAACACATATAGCACACTCCTCTTTCACATCTCTTCCTTTTTTTAATTATTTCCAAACTTTTCCTTTTATTGTAAACTTTTGGATCCAGTGGACATTACGTCATGATGATGATGATCTTTTTGTTGAGGTCCATTTCCTGGGGTATTTCTTTTATTGGCTATTAGTTTCTATTGTTTTTTCTCTGCTATCTGACCTTTACTTATACATTTTGAAATGCCCAAGGACTAGCTTACTTTTAACTAATTAAAATAATTATTTCCATTTTACAATAGCATTAATTAATTTATTGTACATACTTTTTATCTTTCAAGTTTTTTTTCTTAATATTTAGTTTTAAAACTTTTTCTATTTTAATAGAAAGTTTTCTTCTAATAATTTTTCACCTGTGTGATTTTATATATATAAAGTTTAAATGACTTTTAACTTTCAATTTTTTATTTTTTAAAAAAGTTTTTATATGCGAATTTTTCTTTTTAATGTCTAAATTTTTAAAATAAATAATGTAACTGGTGTGTGTGCCTGTTGCAATACATTATATTCCTATAATAGTATTTATTATTGTTATTCATTTTTTATATAGCCAAACAATTTATTTCAAGACTAAAATTTCCTTTTTTAAATAATAATTTTTAATATAATTCAAACATTGTAATTATAAAGAAAGTTATAATTGACAATGATATTAAGACATGACCTCTAAGCAAAAGATTAAGTTTAAAAAAAATGCTTTTGGGGAAAGTTAGTAAATTTTTCAATTTATAGCTTCAGCAATATCATTTTTAAATCTATAAAGAAAAATTTTAATTAAAGAATAAGCTTAATATATATATTTTTAAAGAAAAATTTATGTGTAACTAAAAAAAAAATCTTTTTATGGGAATCTAATCATTGCATTTCCTATATGAAGTAACAAAAAAGTAAGTTAATAAACAAAATCCAGTAATAAAAAATATTTTTATCAATATTAATTCCAGTACTGTATATAATTTGAATCACACATCTTATGTAAAAATAATTCACAATGTTATAATTTACAAAGGATCAGCACAAATATATTAATTTCTAAAATATTTAAAAGATTTATTTATATAATAGTCACTAGCAATTAGATATACAATTACAGATTTACAGTAAATTATTACCCGATGGTACATAGTGATTCCAAATGATATAACTTAAATGAGAAATTTTTAAAAAAATTTTAGAGTTTACATTCACATGATTCAATATAAGAGATTAAAAAGTATATTTGGATGGAGATTTTTTTATATTTAAAAATACAACTATAAATGTTACTGAGATTAGAAGACCAATCAATCTATATAATTTTTAGTTTTTGGCAATGTTGAATTTGCAATTATAAAGTCACTTTCTTATTGAACTGAGTATATTAAGAAGAAGTAGCAGAACAGACTTTATAAGAATGTATTTTAAACGAACTAATAGCTTTCTAAAAAAGATAAATGTAAAGATTAACATAAATGTATTTCCTAAAAGTTTCAATATTCATTAAATAGAATACAAGCGGTAGCTATAATTATATAAAATATTAAAAACTTTTTTAATGTATAAGTGGCTTGAAAACTATCAAATAAAAGATCTAAAAGTTAATTAAAAGTAATGGATTTATTTGTAGTTCTCATACTGATTTTTATATCCTTACAAAATATATATTTAACATTTTGTTTAAACATCTATAGAAATATTTTTCTTTCTTTGAAGTTAAGATGTCTATATTTGTTTATCAGTGGTTACTACAATAATGATGACAACAGGAGTCCAATACATATATTAAATAATCCCAGTGCATAATGCTATACTAAATAAATATACAAATATTAAACATTAAATCACCCCACATGATTAAGAAATCCAGTACCACCCTCTGTGAACTAATATATAAATACATTAGAGTTTGTATTTCAAAATAGCCAGATCAAAATGATGCCACTTTGACCTGTCTGCTATATGATTCTAGGATTGCTATATATATGGGATAAGTTCAACCACTAGTCAAATGCCTCACTAATAAACTATCCAATGACTTCACAATCACATTTTGCACCCTATTCAATGACTTCACTATCACATTTCGCACCCCCCTAACTCTAACAGACTCATCTATAATGATAAAGATAAGTTTACTCCAGATGTTACCCCACAAGTCATGTATAAGATGACTTGCCCACAAAATAAATGCCAAGCTGTATTTCACAAGTCATGTATAAGATGATTTGCCCACAAAATAACTGCCAAACCATATATTACAGGGGAAACTAAAACCAATATCACTAATAGAGTTGCTCAGCATAAGTACGTTTATCACAAAACAAAAAACATACAAGAAGGCGACTCTATCTTTGCTGAACCTGAAATAACAACAGGGCATATATTTGAGCCAAGCAATGCCAGAATTGTGTGTGCTGAGAGACATAATACTAAATGCAAAATTAGAAAGGCATTCCACATAGCCAAGGACTCCAAGCCATTAATAAAAGGGAGGCCTGCTTTGCTCTGTCCCAGAAATGGCAGCTGTAAGCAATATTACATTAATTTGCATAAAACACAAAATAACTGAAACACACTGGCTTATTATATACCTGTGTTTATATATGTAATATATAGGGTACAAGAATCTCGACCTTAGGGTGGCCTTTGAGCATTCCATCATCAGATTTTCAATTGGATGGACGGTTGAAGAGTTGGAGTGTGAAGTAGATTGAAGCCTGTCCATTAAAGTATAAGCTTTGGTTATCTTTATATATATCTGAGCACTTATAGCCTATATGTGTAGAGATAGTAATCTGGACCAACTGATGATTGCTGGTTTAGCATGAAATACGTATATTGGTGATTATTTATCTTTTCCACATGTATGTGTTCAAGTTTATCAGTGTTATGAGATAGTGTGGAGAGTGGTGGGTCGTGTGAAAGTCTGTGCTCATAAAACACAAAATGTAGTTTTTACAGACTATTAGCAGCTATGATTATGAGAGCAAAGTTTCTTGAAAGCGCTCGGCTAAAATTTAAATTGCACTTTTAATTCTAAGATCGGACTAGCTTCATTGTCTGTGCGTTATGCACAATTATGTATACTGTATGTTATTATCCAATAAAGTAAATAATTTATCTATTTCAGGAAAAAATAAAGGAAATGATTTATATTTTTTCTATGATATTAATTTTTTAAAAATAAATCTACCTTAAAACATTTTTTTAATTGTAGTTTTTTGTTTGTTTCAAAAATAATTAATTTTTTAAATTAATTAGAATATGTTAAAGATTTATTATTTGGAAGACAAGCCTTTTTATTTGAATAAAATTAATCATTGTGTATACCAAATTTTCTGAGTGCATCCAATTAAGATTGACATTTGTTTTTAAGATAAGAAATTAATTTTTGTATTTTTTGTTGTTGAAACTAGCTTTCAAGTAATTGAAGATTAAACTAAAAAAGGTTTAGGCAATTTTGAGAGTTTTAGTTTTAAAAGTTATTAGTTATTATTTTTTCAGTAGAAATATTGAGAGTAAAAGATTAAAAGCTCTGCCCATAGAAACAAAGACAAATGGACAAGACTAATTATCATCGTTGCTTGTCTTCTTGCAATGATAGATAAAAACACTTTTTTTGGATTATCTCTGTTTATTTATGATAAATGATCAAAAGAGATTAAATCTCAATTAAAAACTACAAGCTATATTGGCAAGTACAGAGAAAATTTATCTTAACATAAAATGCTAGCTACAAGAAAAACTCACTGACTCAACCATAAGAAAATTTGCTAAATTCAATTCATGACAATTTACGTACAAATATATAAATTTAAAGTTAACCTAAACTATAAAAAACTATCTTAATTTAAAGAATAAAAAATCTAAGATATTATACTCCCAAGGACTTTATCAATAAATTATAATAAATCACTAGAGAATTTCCATGCAAGGAAAACTTTTTTTATGTTTTAAATAATAACAATGTGTACAAATTGATTTCGTGAAAATATCTAGAAGAAAATTAAAAAAAAAAGCTCTCTTGTTATGTTTCTAAACATATTTAAACTATATTTGTTTAATTTATTTAGCTATTTTAATTAATTATTTATATTCATTAGATTAAAAAATGAAATATAGTTGATAATTAAAATGAATTTAAATAATATTTACATGAAATAATAATACATAAATTATTAACAGAAGGGAAAATGAATATTGTAATCCATTTTTACAAACAATGTTGTAGGTCGTTTTTAACTGCTGTTGATAACTCATATATTATTATTTCACTTAAATATTCTTTAAATATATTTTAATTATTGACTACGTAACATTGTTTTATTTTAGTAATGTGAGCAAAGCTGACCCACAACTTTGCTTGCATTAATAGAATAATAATAAAAAGTATAAAAAAATATAATGTAGTTGATAATTAAAATATATTTCTAATACATATAAAGAAGGTATATTCTGAGCAATACAATTGTTTTAATGTTTCATTATTTAAATTATATTTTTGATTTTTGATGTATTGAATACCAAATAAAAATTATCTTCACTAATTCTCTCTAATTCTCTGTTTTCCTGTGTTCATAGAAAGTTTTATAATTAAAATATATTTATATAATATTTACCTAAAATAATTATCAATAGCAGTATCACTAAAATATTACTTTTATTAAATACAATAAGCAATAATTGTCAAGTAAATTGTTTTATATTTTTCCCATGATAATTTTTAAAATGGCTATCAAATTTTATCATACTATATGCAAATGAGAAATTAAATATATGGTCCAAATGAAATTTAAATAGTTTAAAATATATTTATGCAATAAAATTTTACCTGGATTACCAAAATAATATCTTTTCATTTCTCTAGTAAGTATTTCAATATGCAGGCCACTACATCATACTTCATTATGTGAGAATATACTTAAGGGAATGGTAAAAGTTTATTAAATTCAGTATATCTCTTTCTGTACCTGCAACATTTTAAAATTTACTTTTTTATGTGTTAAATATATTTGAACTGATATCCTAAAAGTTTATCAATTTCATACTAAGAGTTTATCAAATTCAATAGTATTTTTTTTATGTAACCATGTCATTTTTAAATTTACTTTAATATATAATTAAACTGAAATCCTAAAAGTTTATCAAATTCATTATTATAACTGATTTAAATTGACATTAGTCAAATGAAAAATTAAATACAATACAAATGCAGTTTTATACTGAAAGTTACTTTTTTAAAACAAATTAATAAAATTCTACATAAAAAAGGAAAGAAAATCATAAAGATTCTTCAAGATTGGTGCAATATTTGTTGAGTTATAAAGTCACAACAAACAAAAAACAAAATTTCACATTTAAATAATAATATAAATTGAAAATATATTAAATTAAGCAATATTTAAAAATATGTATTAAGACAAGCTACTTTTCTCATTGCACATAACATATAGTGGTCATTTTTACAAGGAATATCATCAAATTCCAAAAAAAATAAAGAGAAAAAACTGCTTCAGAAGTGAGTTTCGAAATGATTATACAAATTAATTTGTGAATCTACAGTATATATATATAGAGAGAGAACATGCTTGTCCATTTTTTTTTTGTTTATCTAACATTTTGCAATACCTTCTTTTAATTACTTTAGCAAAAAACTTCCTTCTAAAATACTTCACTACCACATTTAATTGTAGCTCTCTAATGTATTCTATTCTCTCTCATATTTTCCAATAAAAATAATTGATATTGCACATCTTTAGAATGATTTTATCATAATCCTTTCACCAAAAACAGGGTCTATCTCTAACATAAACACTATGCTCAATTTCTTCATAAAACATCCTTCATGCCTTGTTCATATGTTTTACATGTCCAATCAATGAATTCTATAGTATTCTTTCCAAAATATAAAAGTATTGATTGGTTTTATGCTTTTGCCATTATATTTTTAAAATTTTATGAGGTGTCTTTAAAATGAAACAATTCTAATGCTTTTTACACTGCATCATTTCCAGGGTGTTCATATCTTATTTCCATATAATAAATTAGGTTAAAACAGATATTTTGTTGGAATAGTTATTTCTCTTTAATAAAATACATTACTTTTTAACTTATTAAAAATAACATCAGTTGCAATGGAATCTGTATTGCATGTTAACATCTAAGTCCACTTTTCAATTTAAATTGGCTTACATTTTTAATTTGATATTTATCTGAAATAAAAGTCATTGAGGATTTTCCTTCTGCCATTTATTGATAAAGAACTAGAGTTTTTTAAACATTAATTATTAAATATATGTAAATAAATCATTTTATTTTTATATAGCGTGATGTTATAAACTGTAATATTTAAACAGCATTAAGCTGTTGCACATGCGCTTTGAAGATTTTAACTATAAATGAATACTAACACTTCAAACACATGATAAAGTCTTTGGAAAAGATAGAATGGCCATCTGTCTTTCCAAACCCTAACGCTTACACTTAAGAGTTGCCCATACAAAAGCGTTTGGGTTTGAAAAGATAGATGACCATTCTATCTTTTCCAAAGACTTTATCATGTGTTTGAAGTGTTAGTATTCATTCATTTATAATTAATTATTAAAACCTTTAAATCTTACATTTAAAACATTAAGACTCTCTGTAAATTGTCTTTTGAATGGTAAAAAAAGCACAATTCAAGAAAATGAAGATTGGGTTTTTGTTTTTTGTCAATTCAGATTTAAAATTTGACCATTAAACATGTGCTGCATCTTGATCTCTGGTACATTAAACCATTTGTTAACAATTACAAAAACCACTGTTACAAAAATTAAAAACAATGATACAGTATGTACATATCATTAACATCAGTTTCTTTCTTGTAGCATTGACACTTCTTTTTATTTCATCATGTAGTAGTTGTATAATTCAAATAAATTTGGGTGGAAATCTTATAAAAATTAGCGTTATTGGAATTATCATTCATAAACAGTATATAACAAAAAATAACTCGATTTAATTTATTTACATATTTATCTATTCATACTAAAACAATATATATATAATGTGTATTATTACTATATGTATAAATTCTTTTTATTAACTTTTCATTAATGAAATATTTTGTATTAACTGCTTAATTGCTGATTATTTTATTGGCCAAGTGAGGTAAAAGCCTAACGTTTTAATTGGTTAATTCACAAAGCGAAGTGTCAAAATACAAATTCAATGATCAACATATATTCATCTTTTAATATTATATTCACTTTAGTTTTGTTTGCAAAAAGTATATTAATAATTTGTCAGATTAGCAATCATCACATGATCACATCTCCAATACTAGCACATAATTATTTATAAACAAAGAAAGCAAAACTCCATATAGTAGTGCCACCTGTGCTAAACAGAGTAATCAATGGATGCCAAAAGGCTTGTTCATAAAATCCCTATCTAATGCCTACTCATCCAATATCCCCAGACTAGTTTCTGGCTTGTGGCCTGCATCAATGAGGAGCTTTGGATCTGAGAGCACTGCATCTAGATCTTAGGATCTAATGCAACCCTCTAGCAACCACCTTTTATCTCTACTTAACTACAAAACTATGAGTATGAAATTGAAAACAAAAAAATATTTTCAATCTAAGCTCAATAGCTTATATAGTCATATGGGTCTGAACTCAGTTTAGTACCCATACATTTTGGTGTCTTTGGCTCTTTAACAACCATAGCCACCACTACCCTATTAGGCAGGATTGGTGTTAAACCAGCAAGCATCACATGATCACATCTCCAATACTAGCACATAATTATTTATAAACAAAGCAAAGCAAAACTCCATATAGTAGTGCCACCTGTGCTAAACAGAGTAATCAATGGATGCCAGAAGGCTTGTGCATAAAATCCCTATCTAATGCCTACTCAACCAATATCCCCAGACTAGTTTCTGGCTTGTGGCCTTCGTCAGTGAGGATCTTTGGATCTGAGAGCACTGCATCTAGATCTTAGGATCTAATGCAACCCTCTAGCAACCACCTTTTATCTCTACTTAACTGACAAAGGCCCCAAGCCAGAAACTAGTCTGGGGATATTGGATGAGTAGGCATTAGATAGGGATTTTATGCACAAGCCTTCTGGCATCCATTGATTACTCTGTTTAGCACAGGTGGCACCCTACTATATGGAGTTTTGCTTTGCTTTGTTTATAAATAATTATGTGTTAGTATTGGAGATGTGATCATGTGGCTTGCTGGTTTAACACCAATCCTGCCTAATATGGTAGTGGTGGGTATGGTTGTTAAAGAGCCAAAGACACCAAAATATATGGATACTGAACTGAGTTCAGATCCATATGACTATATAAGCTATTGAGCTTAGATTGAAAATATTTTTATGTTTTCAGTTTCATACTCATATAATTTTGTAGTTAAGTAGAGATAAAAGGTGGTTGCTAGAGGGTTGCATTAGATCCTAAGATCTAGATGCAGTGCTCTCAGACCCAAAGTTCCTCACTGATGAAGGCCACAAGCCAGAAACTAGTCTGGGGATATTGGATGAGTAGGCATTAGATAGGGATTTTATGCACAAGCCTTCTGGCATTCATTGATTACTCTGTTTAGCACAGGTGGCGCTACTATATGGAGTTTTGCTTTGCTTTGTTTAATTTGTCAGATTATGAAAGTGAACGAAAGTTTTTTCAAAAATAAATTTCTTTTTATAATTGTCAAATTATTTGCAAGCGGAGAAATGTAAAACAATATTTTTGACCAACAAAAACATTTTGGATGATGACATGATTTGTTTACATTGCAGAAAAAGCAAATAATTTTTGTAATTTTTGTTAAAATCTTAACTATTTTTCTAAAATAATTTTGTTTTAGCATATTTTATCAAAATAATTTGTAATTTTTCAAAAAATACATTTAAAATCATCTAAAACATTCGTTTATCATTTTCAAAATAAAACAAAAACATATCATAACTTTTTCAATGATTGACAGCCATTTCCTTTGTTGTCAAAATGTAACAGCCAATAAGATCTGAGAAGAGACACCCTATTTCTTTTGTTAAAGTCTCAAGGCCATTTTTATTGATTTTTTACTTGTAAAATAATTCAAGAGAGGGCAGCATCTTTCGGAACTTTTTCTAAATTTTCAAATGACTATAAAATCTTTACCGTACCATTAAAACTGACAGGATTTGAACGGTCAGAAGTGGCATGAAATCACCACATTTTTAACTGTGACTAGCAACCATTTAAAAGGTATAGTCTTTTGTTGTTGAGAGACCAACGAAGACCATCTTTCTAATCTCAACTAAATTATAAGCCACAAGTTGCATGGATAATTTATTTCAAGTATAACTTATACATTTACAATTCAAACAAATATTCTGTTTATTACATACAGAAAATCTTTATTGTTAATAATTTTTCATTAATTAATTAAATATATTACTTAAAATATAGTCTTAATATTTTCATCTTGATTTAATATTTTTTCTATATAAGTAATTAAATAAAATAGTAGTCTCATGATTTATAAACAAAAAAGTTATTGCTTCAATGGTTAAATTCTACAACTATGTTGAAACGAGGATCAAAATACGGATATATTTTTGATTATTTGTTTTATCCAGAAAGTAAATGGATTCTGTATATAAATTATGTTATCTCTATGGATTTATGTATTAATAGAAATAACACCTTGACTGTTATTATACATATATACATACACTCACTTAAAGCTTTGTAGATTTTACTGTGATAGATTTGATATACAAAAGTGGTTGAATATACATTACTATCATTATTATTTTTATTTATATCAATACATTTTTGACAGCCGATGTGAGGCATTGCAATATATATATATATATATATATATATATATATATAATTTTATTGATGTGATCAAATATATGAGGCATTGCAATATATATATAATTTTATTGATGTGATCAAACCATTTTATTCAATTAATAGACTATGTCTAGGGTCCTATTTATGCAATTTTTTTATTGATTGCCCAAAGCTTATTAGTATTATGTAGTTTTATATGATGTAAAGAGAGGAATCATTATTATATAATTGCTTGACAAATCAGACACATATGAAATGAAATGGGATGTAAACACAGACATCTACAGGCTCCACTTTTGTTTTTAAATTTCATGTTAGTGGTCATTTGGATTATTTATAGATGATTTCATAACAGTGGATCAAAATGCAACACAAGCATGATATATGTCTTAATTTATGTCCATTAAAAGCAAAAACCTTGTCTTCATGAATTTTGGACTTATAATATGCTGATAAACCACTATCCTATCTAATTCAAAAGACACCTACAGAATATACTTAATATTTTGAAAGCAACATATTTTGGTTTAGTAATGAATTTTTAAAAAACTCAACATCCTCATCAGCTTGTGATTGTGAACTAATTTAGTGGACATTGAATGTTGAGGTTCAACACATTTTTTACTGTACTGCTGCTTTTAACAAGTTAAAGATAAGATATATCAATGAAATGATATTGCTATTGTAATTAAATTAATTGTGTGTAACATGGAACCATATGAAAGTAATATAAAAATATTAGAAAAATATTTTATTTAAGAAGTTTTCATAAAATTAAAATATATAAAAATATGATGGAAAATTTATAAAACTCATCTATATTCTTCAATTTGGTGTATGCAATATATA
Source organism: Epiperipatus broadwayi (assembly GCA_028023455.1). Lineage (NCBI taxonomy): Eukaryota > Metazoa > Onychophora > Udeonychophora > Euonychophora > Peripatidae > Epiperipatus > Epiperipatus broadwayi. Next base: position 47,002 of record JAQFVV010007529.1, on the reverse strand, counting down.
TAGTTTATATGGTAAAATCACATTTTTGTTGGATTGGGAAAATGAGGCAAATAAATGACTTTTTAAAAAATATACTTTAAGATGAATTAGAACAGATTTTGATGTGTGAGAGAGATCTTTTTACAGAGAATCAAACCATGTTTATATTATAAAAGATTATATTATAGAAATTCTAAAGAAGTGTTATACTGATTGCTTTCATTTGGAAGATGTCTTTGAGAATAAAATCCAATGGAGAATTACAATACAAGGTCTTGAAATCCTTTAGAAAAAAAGATTTTATGAAATGTAGTTAAAAGAGTATTTCTAAATATCAACTAGACAGAATAAATAGCCCATTGTGGCACATATATGAACATATTTGCAGCTTATAAATTAGTTTGTATAATAATCCAAAACTTATCTTTGAAGAACATATATAAAATGTTTTAGAGAAATTATGAAAATGCTTTGAATTTAGAAGGATAATGCACTATCATCTCAATTTAAGTAATCCACAATTATAAAAAGTATGAATTAATTAGACTTTAAATCCTAAAAATGTAAATTTTCATAAAGATTATTGTCCAATAAAGTTTTAGATATAGATGGAACTTGTCAACTTACCCATACAATTAAACAAATAGATATTTTATGATCTCTATCTTGAAAATATGCTAAATTATTTTTTTTAGGACCTTATACTTTGTATAATCAAACAAAAAGACAACATGATGACCACATTTGTTGTTAAGCATGAAAGAACAAAGATCATAATCTCAAAAACAAATAGAAGTAGCAAAAATATATCAGGGCTCAATTAGATGTAGAATACTTTTGACTTGATTGTCACAAAGTTTATAGATAAAATTAAAACAAATTTGAATGTGATTATTATAAAATATTTTCTCAGAATGATATTTTGAAACCAATTAAAAAATATATAACATTTAAGATTGATTAACATTTTAACATTTATAAGAGTATTTCACAAATTAATTTTTTAATCGGATAAAAAAAGTATGCAAATGAGTGATGCAATATTTCTTTTAGTTAATATATTCACAAGAAGTTTTGGCTAGATGCACTAGGAGATTATTTTATAATGGTAATGCATTATATTGAGGATAAATGGGAATGTTAATATGAATTCTTATTTTTATACAGTATTGAATGGCTAATGTGCATTTTTAAACAATAGATGAAATAAAGAATGTGAGGTTTCAATCAGTATACACATCTATAGGTTATAATATATATATAAAACTTTTTTATGAATAAAATTAAGACTCATTATGGAATGAATTGTTATTGAAATTATGAACATTTTATACCTTATGTAATATTATGCACGAAAACTAGTCTCCACACTTGCTCTATGGAATTGAAAAGCCAATTCTATATCTCTAGTGTGAAGCCTAATTTCCCTTCACAATATTACACATATATAAAATCTCTATATTATTATTTTAGTAGGATCATCAGAAATCTTATTTTTGCACTATTTTATAATATCAAGATTCAATATTATTGTTTTCAGTACAATAATAAAAAATGCGACATTTGGGAAATCAAACTGTTCAGGTGACAAAAAAGAAATGTGAAGCATGAATCTTTATTGGCATTTTTACTATTACAGTGAATAAAGTAATATAATTATTTATGCTGTTAATTGACCAAAAAGAAATGTAAATATCTAGGTAAGCTATTTGATTCTCAACTTCTTTATGGTGCAACTTCTGAATCAACTCCGGAAACTCAAGATACTTTATAATAAAGTAAAACATATGAAATAGTATAATTAAATTTAAAAAATTAGTTATTATTAAAACAAGGAATTGTCAGTGTTACTGATATATTTAATATATCATATAAGTGTATGATTATGTTTGTAATAATAATGACATAGATTTAATTTTAAATTAACAGAAAAAATATAGGAAAAAAGACAAGTAAATCTATATCAGTTTAACAGACTTGCAAGCTCGATATTTGAAATAAAAGACAGCGCAGGTGATTGGTACTGTTAAAAAAGATTAATGATATTGGTTAAAATGGTCATATTGAAGATTGTGATAAGATTTTTTATTTAAAATTTTTTTTTACTCACTTATTTTTAGTAATATAAAAGCATGATTATTGTTTTTAAAATAAAAACTAAATTAAAAATATAAAAGAAAATTTGAAGTTTTAGTATTGGGTAAACATTATATTAATAATTTTTAACTAATTTTTATTCAATGCTCTTGGATTGGGTATGTGGAATATATATAAAAAACAAAAATTCAAAAATATCTCTGTAGAGCAATAGTTATTCATCCTTCCACAAATTGTTAAAAGTAGATAAAAACTAATTTCTACATAAGGTTAACAGTGGTATAACAGAATAATATTGACCTGTCAACAAAGAAATGGAGATCCAGATGTTTAACGTCTTTAACAAACCAGATAAATGGAGACTGTTTGTAAAATGCATCCATGCTGAAAAAAAGCACTCTTAAGTTTCTATGATGGTTTATGGCTATGGTATAATTTTTGTGCAAAGCATGCATATTGAAAGAGAGTGGTTTGAATTTTAGTGCTAGTTCATAAATGTGATATGGTGGAGTTGGTTTAAAGTATTCAGTTGATAAAAAGTAAAAGAAAATGAAAATGTTAGTATATTAAACTACAAGTGAATAGTACATATATTTCTATTTTGCAACAAAAATGCACTTACATAATAGCAGAAATGGCTAAAATATAGCATGAAAACATTAAAATAAAAAGTTTAGAGGTTAATCTAATATTTCTGACTTATATTTATCTTTTTTTATTTCATTTATTATTCTGTTATATAGATTCTATATAATGTAATAAGAGAAAGCGTTATTACTACTAGGAGAAAATAGCTCCATTTTTGTTTTAAGTTTTTACGACTATTGACTTCAAAACTGTTTATAGTCAGTGTAATAAATCAGGGATCAAGAGATATGCAAGCTTGAAGGTAGAATTTCTATTTGAATCTGTAAAAAGCAAAAACACAAACTTTATTTTTTGGTTTTAGGATTTATAATATATTGATGATTACTTGATCTTGATAATTCAAAAGACTTTGTGCAATATATAAAAACTAGTTTAGGAATTAATGTTCAAAAAGTAAAATCCTTTATCAGCAACTTTTCTTTTAAATGCGTATCAGCTTGAGATTCGAAACCAATTTAAGTATTTTCAAAGATTTTTAAATAAAAAAAGCTGGCTTAGATTTTCAGGTCCAACTTGGACTCTAATGTTAACAAATTAGTGATAGGGTATTCCATCACAGCGATATAACTATTGCAATTAATTTATGTTATTATACCTAATTTATGAACTGAAGGTTTAAAAGTATATATAAAATATTACACAAGGAAAAAATAGATTAAATTGGATTAAAAAAACCACGTGTTTGCTTTTAATAAAACCTGGACGAAAATGTTATTATAATATCTAGCCTAATAAATGGTTATAATAATCATTAATTCATTTATCTCACGTGGATAGTTATTACTTATAGATCAAATTATAGTAACATATATATTATATCAACACATAATGAAAGAATTAAACTTTTTTTCTTACAAATTATTTCTCATTATCATATTAACATGACAGTAAAATTTTAAAAAGGACACTCTTATCTAAAACCCGAATGTTCCAATATATTTTTTTTTCATCACATTTAAATTGAAGATAATGGAATTATAACTGTAAATGAAGCTAAAAATAAAGAACTAAATAGAATTTCTTAATGTAAAAGTCAATTTCATTTTTAAAAGTATTACATTAATGACTTCTACGTTTAAAGAAATTGTAATTATAAAAGTGAATTGAGAAAAAAAAGTCATTTTAAAAGAAACATAAAGTTTAGAATAAAATTTAAGCAAACCCTTTATATCAAAAATATAAAGAAAAAGCAAAGTACAGACAAACATTTGTAATTATGAAAGGATCAAAAATATACTTTTATCTCCCTCACCGTATCGGATTATTTAATGATAAATAAATTATTTTATCACATAATGTGTAAATAAAAGGAATTTTAGTATTAAGTCATAGGTCAGGAAAGTTTTAGAAAAGGCACTCACAGCTTATTTCGAATACATGTTTTATCAGAAAATTTGTAAGTTGTTATAGAATTATCAGTTGTAAAAGTATATTATTGTTGTAATAGTACTATTAAAAAGCTTAAGTTCAACAAAGATTCCTGATTGTTGTTTTATCTGAGACAGACATAAGTTTAAATCAATTTCATTTTATATATGGATGTAAAAAAAGTTCTATAATTATAAATATTTTATTGAATTACATTGAAAAGTATTTTGAACACTAGATGCTAAAATAAATTTGTTTGAATTTTATAACAAGCAGGATAACATAACTTTTTATGATTTTATTAATTAACTATTTTTGCTAAAATATTCCACATAAAACTAGTTTTTCTGTGGGACTTTAATATAAAGTACAAATTCATATTTTTTTTTTCAGTTTTCCTTTTTAACCTTAAATAAAAATGAATAAATAGATAATAGTGTAATTATAAAAGATTATGTAACATCAAAGCACTTAAATTGTTGTCTTTCTTATAATGTCACGCATATAATATTATTTATTTTTATCCTTTTTATTTATTTAATAATTTATTCTGTAAAAATCATTTCCAATTTTTTTTAGGTTTTCTTCGTTTTTTTTTTTTAAATATTTGTTTAGCAGTGTTAACAATGCATTATTCCAAAGTCTAGAATATTAAATAGTCTGAGATTCATATCAATCATTTAAATTATTTCATCACAATATATTGTTTTATTATGTTTAAAAGAAATATCAACAGACTTACAAGCACAATAAGAAACATGATTATGAATCACAAGATGAATTATTAATACGAATTAATTACTTGTTTAGATGCTAAGATTATACATATTTGCAATATTAATTTCTACTTATGTATTTAAAAAAAAAAAAAACTTAGGTTGACTTCACTGCAAGTTGGAACATGCCTGACTTGTTCAATTTATTAATTTTTAAAATTTTTCAATATGCTGATTTTTAAAATTATATTGTTATTAATTAATGAAAACCATTATCATAATAAACACATGGTATAATGATTAAAACATCTGCCTTTTAGGCCTGTGATCTGAGTTTAAATCTAGATGGAATTTGGAATTTATCAGATAGCTGAAAATTTTTAGAAAATAATTTTGGAAAATTTACATTGAATTTGAATATATAATAAATCAGATATGGAAATCTCTTAATAGTAATCTTTTTTTAAAATTGTAAAATGCTCTCAAAAGAACATTATATACACCTGGGTCTCTTTTTATGTGGACTTATTTAACATGATTTTGAAGTTACGTGATTCATGTTTCACCGGAAGTCAAACTCCGTTAATGCGCTATTACTTTAAATAATAAATTTCGCACACTTACATTATATTGAAAGTAATAGCACATTATTGGAATTCAACTTTTATCTTAGTAATTTCAATATTTTCAGTGCTTTATAATAGTAAGATTTTATGCAATAATGAAATTAAAATCATGATTTCCACATTTTATGTATACACACATTAAATTTTACAAGATTATAATGTAAATTTGTTCAAACATTCTGCATGTTAATTTTGAATTTTAAATCACATTCTGTTTTTGCTTTTTAAAAAAGAATGTAATCAATTATTAATCATTTAGTGTCCACAAGTTTATTTTTAAAAGGTGAGCAATAGCAGTGAAACAAAATTTGATTTTTAAACAGAATTGAAAATTAAAAAATTAAAGACAAAAATAAAAGTTTAGATACAGAAGAAAATGTAGAAAAAGATAATGAAACAGAAGTGGAACCTGTTCTTTTCACTGCAAAAATGATTCGAGAAGGTCTTCAACTTTCTAATCAGTTGGCAAATTATTTTCTTATAAATGACACTAATCACAAACATGCTCTTAAATTCCAATGAGAGCTAAATGGTTGTATGTCTGGATATCACATTCATCACAATTAATAAAATCATCATCTCAAAGATTAATTACATTGTCACCAGAAAACAATTAACACAACATGAGAGTGAAGTTGGCGCTAGTTGTATTTCCTCTTGTGAAGATTCAAAAACCAGTTTGCAAACAAACCTGTTTACCAGTAAATAGTGATTATAATTAAAACATGTATATGTATAAAAAAATGTATGCATAAAAATACATATTATTTTGAATAAAATTAAATATTATAGTTAAAAAATAGTTTAAAAAGTTTGTCTTGTATCAATTTTTTTCAAATGTGAAATTTTTTATTAGTCATATTTTATTTCCTTAATTTTTTTGCATAAATTTTAAAGTAATTTTACATTGGTGCTTTGCTCTTATGTGATTTTTGAAAAATCACAGTCCGTATCCCCCCTTTTTCAAGGTAAGTTACGTCTATTTTTGTGCGATTTCACTTGCGCGTGTTTTCTGAGGAACCTATTTATCGTGTAAAATGAGACCCAGGTGTATATATATATACAAAAAGTAAGAAAAAATGTCTTCATTGAAAAAGAAAAATAGTTACTAAATAAAGAGTTCCATAAATGAGTAGTACTGTAAAAAAAGTGATTAGAAGAAGATGAGATAAACAATGAAAAGATATTTAGGGAAGTAAGTCAAATAAACAATTGGTTTTTAAAAATAGAAAAGATTAGCAAAGAAAGATTAAAAAAAGTGATAATGATAATATTATAGAAAAAACTTTAAACATAAAATGAAAGCCAAAATTGGGATAAGCAAAAAAATCAAGTTTTTGAGAAAGCAATTTTAGCAATGAAGGAAATATGATCACATCATAAAAAATCATTTTAAAAGCAAATAAAATAATATTAGCCAAATTACAGTGGGAGTTTCATTTTGAAAAAAAAAAATGATTGAAAAAAAAAATTAGTTAAAGTAGCTATTGACCTACAGAGCATTTTTTTTACAGGCTATAAGTTAAAAAGCTCTTTAGAGAGTAAAGCAGTTGTCAAATGTTTTTTTTTATTTTGTGAGATTTATTGTACATTAAATATCTCTACTATTTCACATGCAAAATACATTTCTGTTTAAATAAGAATTTAACATAAATTAATTGTTGATAAATCTTCTTTACTTTGTGATTATAGGAATTTTTTCTGAAAAACATGAAAAAAAAAAAAAATTAAAGTTCCAATTACTTCATCAGCAAATGATTATCTAGTGTCTTTTTTTTTTAAATAGAAAATGAAATAAGGAATAAAAAGTACTTAAATTACTACTATCATAAAATTGGAAAGTCTTTTTCACTATACTGCTAGGAGAATGTTAAAATTATCCTTATGTCTATTTAAAGACTGCTTTGCTATTATATTAAATAACTTAAAAGGCTTAAGCCTAAATAAATGGATGAAATTAAAAGTAACATAAAAGAGATAATTTAAATGAATAAACAAGAAAGCTGGAATAAAGTGGTATTGTGTTTAGATATGTATTCACAGATTATATATAAATCAAACATAATTATATACACAACTTTTCACTTCATTTTCTTTTTAAATTATAGCCCCATGATAATAAATATATAAATTCAACATTCCTTTTTTTTCTTTTTAAAACTTGTTTTATTCCAAACTATAATTTTATTTCTCTTCCATACAACGTTTCAACTACATTCTGTAGTCATTATCAAGTTTCCTTAAAATAATAATAATAAAATAAATAAAAATAAAAAACAAAAATAATAACAAAATATTAATACATTCCAAATATATAATATTCAAATAAAACCACAATATTGTTATCATCTACAAATACAATTATTTACCTCCTTCCCTATCTTTAATGATTTCTTTTAGAATACCATTATAATTTAATACTCTTCTTATATAAATTTATTATCTATTCTCTAAATCTTTACCCATTAACATTCTTTTTATACCCCTCCCCCCTTTTTATATATTAATCCTATATTATCTTATTTTTTATCTTTATTTATTAATATTCTATTTAATACTGGTTTATACTGATCTATATATACTTCCTCTTTTAAAGAGAGAATAAAAAAGAGGAAGTATATATAGATCAGTATAAACCAGTATTAAATAGAATGTTAATAAATAAAGATAAAAAATAAGATAATATAGGAATAATATATAAAAAAGGGGGAAAAAGTATAAAAAGAATGTTAATGGATAAAGATTTAGAGAATAGATAATAAATTTATATAAGAAGAGTATTAAATTATAAAGGTATTTTAAAAGAAATCATTAAAGATAGGAAAGGAGGTAAATAATTGTATTTGTAGATGATAATAATATTGTGGTTTTATTTGAATATTATATATTTGGAATGTATTAATATCTTATTTATTTGTGTTATTATTTTTGTTTTTTATTTTTATTTATTTTATTATTTTTTTTAAAAGGAAACTTGATAATGATTACAGAATGTAATTGAAACGTTGTATGGAAGAGAAATAAAATTATAGTTTGGAATAAAACAAGTTTTAAAAAGAAAAAGAAGAAATGTTGAATTTATATATTTATAAATCAAACAATATAAACTTGAAAAGAAATTAAATCATTAACAACCAAATCCATCATTTTGTAAATTAAATGATAGACCATATAAAGAATTGAATTGTAACGAATTAATCAAAACTTTGCAGATATTCAAAACTACTGTTTGAATTATTACAAATTTATTAAAGAATTACTTTCAGAAGTAAGACATGAGTTTTAAAAATATGCTATCTACCATATAATGGAACCGATTTTTAAAGATATGGATTAAATTGAAGAATGGTTATATATTTGGAAGATAGAAAAAAATGACACAAGAACAAAAAAAACAATAACCAACCTGAGAATAAATTTTTTGGGAATGTGTTGAACATGATTAAATTTCCAGCATAAAATAACTCATAACTCAGTCTGCAGTGAAGAAGATTATTGGTATTGAAGCAGTCAATCTTAGCTTAAGATTGAGCTTCATGGTTCTATCCAGTTACCAAGTACTAACATATGTTCAAACCTTATGTCCCATCTCGCTTCTTTAATCATGTATATATATTTCATATATATTTCTGAGAAGCACACCTAAAAATTATAAATTTTAGCTTCTCAATATTTTTTATTATTATTATTAATTTTTTCTTCACATTAAAATACATAGGTGCAGCTCAACACACTAACAAAATATTAGTTTTATAAATATTTTATTATATGTTATTTATAAAACTTTTTCTTTTTAAATTGTTTTTCTTCTATTAAACTGTATATTTTGTAAAATCCAAGATGGAAGATTCAACTGTTAATTGTCCAAAAATGATAAAAGGGTTGGAAATATAATATTGTTTTAGTCTTGGGATGGAATTTTTAAATTAAAGTTTTACTAGAAAAAACAGGAAATCAGATTAATAGATTTTACTTTTGTTATAAACATTTTTGTCAAATCTATTTCCAATCTGGAAATAGATGTGAATATATTTTGTAACATTATCTAATGATTGCAACTTCAAAAAGAATGGACAAAAATGTAAGATTTTGTTAGGCCAGAGATTAGATTTTGGGCTAGAAATAAGAAATTAAAAGTATTCCACAAATACCTGAGTGGGGTATAAAATGGGCAGATTTTAAACACCAAGGGTTAACTACTATTGAGAGAACTGTGCAGTTAACAGAATCCATGCTGGTTTGAAATTTAATATGATGACTGAATAGAAAGCCCATCACCTTTCTGACCAATGGGGGTCATCTTTCACTGCCATACCATCCTGCTAACTAAGAATGAAGTAAAAGGCTGATCTGAGAACTTTAGAATGCTGATCAGAAACTTGCTGTTACCTAAGAACCACAGGCATCCTTAATTGCCATGTATGAGCTGGACTTGGACTCTTAAAATTGTGCAAGGTAACTAATGGTTTTCATATCACCATCTAAAAGTAAATCTAGCTTAACTAATCTCAAAACCTACTATCAAGATTTTTCCTAATGTAGAATTTAACTTTGTATCTTTCTGATATGTAAATTGCTCTCAAATAATTTTGATAAATCTAATTCTCTCTCATATGCTCTAACTTTCTTTAGCCTTGGTGTGGTCAATTATTTATTTTTGATTTTATGTGCATGCTTTTGTTATTATTAATGTGCCAATCTCAAGCAATCTGATGAGCTGAATTTCTTCACATCTTTCCATTTAATTAAAACCTCCATGAATTAAAGTTATTAACATCCCCTCAAAATATAATGTATGATTAATTAATATGCTCGCCAGGTTGTTTTTATGAGTCAACATTTTATTTTGTATTTTTCATATAAAAATTATTTGTTCAACTCCAAATAGAATGAAGTAATTCTACACAGGGTAAATCCATCACTCAAGCTAATTAACACTTCTGAATTCTTTTAAAATATTATTTATTTAAATTCTGAAAAAGGTGACCTATTAGTTGTTTTCTATACAACTGCTAATTCTATTTTATTTTTCATGCTCTTAACATATCAAATGTTTAAATATTCCAGTTATTATAAAATCCATGAAAGTGGGATTGAATTATTTTTTTTATAGCAGAAAAGAAAGGGGTCATTTATTATTAAAGCAGTAAATATTATTCAATGTCCTTAATGACATTTATCCATACTGCATCCATCTTCTCTGATCTTTAGCTTCTCTTCTCCACATCACCCCTGCACACTTTTTTATTTCATTCATCCATCTCACATGTGGTCTCTTTCTGGGTCTTTTACAATCTCTTGGAATCCAGTTTAAAATTTCAATTGTCCATCTATTATCAACTCTTCTAACAATATGTCCCACCCAACTCCACTTCAATCTTTTAATTTTTTCAATGAGGTCAGTAACACCTGTTTGTTCTCTTACCCATACATTGCGTTTACGATCTCTTCTTGTTACTCCCAGCATACATCCTCCATACTTCTTTGAGTGGTCTGAAGTCTCTGAATTGCTCTTCTATTAAGTGTCCAAGTCTCAGATCCATAAGTAAGAACTGGTAAAACACATTTGTTAAAAACCTTCCTTTTCAAACACATAGGCATATTTCCTTTTAGTATCAAGTTATTTCTACCAAAAGCACTCCAACCAAGTTTAATTCTATGATTAATTTCCTCTATGTGCTTCTAATCTGGGGGTTGTAACAGGATTGAATCCATAGATTTTTCCTTATGTTCTGTCCCTTGGATAGTTGAGCTCCCAGGACCTATTTCATATAAAAGGGCCTCTGCATGTTGGTGATTCCAATAAAGCCTGAGCCATTCCAGGCCTAATCACACTTCTCTAAGCACTGCCCTAGAAGGGGGTCTTAGATTTCATTTTTCATCCAGAAGCACTACCTTATCTTTGATTTCTTTGCCATTAAGTTAGTATTGCCTCTTCTTTGCTTATTAATTCTTTTGCTTCATGACCCAGTTTGATGTTATAATATTAAAATTATGCTCTGCTCAAAATATATATAAATGCCGAATATTACTAACTTTCTTAATTTATAATGTTATTTCAATCTTATTATACAATCCCACCATAATAATCTATTATTTCTGTCTCCTAAATGTTAATTAATATTTGTCATATAATCAAATATATGTTTTCAAAGGTATTTTATTTATTTTCACGACCACAATAGTGTGAAAAAGTTTTTCTTATATATGTAATGAATCCTGGAACGCTCCCTGAAATTATGTTAATCACTACATTTCAGAACTGTAAACCAAAATGTTAATAGCAATCTTATGTAATATTTTTAATAATTGATTGGCATTTTAATACCGTACCTACCAAAGATGTGTGATAATGTATATATAATATTTAGATAATAAAAAAGCATATGAGAACTCCAATATGTAATTATCTACTGTTTGGTAGACCACTTGCTCATTCATGCACACATTAATGTATATAATTAATTCATTAAATTAAACTAGTTTTTATTGTCTAAACTTATATGAGTCATTCGAATTGCCTTTTATCCACTTCCACATATACAACCATCCATATGCCTATTTAATTAAGTCATAATGTAGTTAGTAAATAAGTCTCATTGTCTTCTCCACTCTGCTAGTGGGCCAAATTTTAGAATAAATTCTTGTGTGCCATCATTATATGTTATTCATTATGTGTTTGATCTGGGGCTTAGGGTATGGTCTTGAATTCAGGTTGGTCCCTGATCTAAATCTCAGGTTTGACTGGGTTTGAAATACATTTTTGAGTTCCAGCTCATGTTAGATGGATCAACATGTTTTGACCAGTACAGTATCATGTATCTGGAGATTAGCATTATGTTTTGGGACAATGATTTTATAATGATAAATTTAAAAAAGTGTATATTACATCTTTAATATGTAACACATGGTAACTATTATCACATGGATCTATGAAATAGTGATTAATTTTAAAAAGCTTCCTGCTATGTTTATCATCTGAAATTTAAATATGGTTATTGAATGAATAATTTCATTAACTAGGTAGCGAATATTTTTTTTTTAATTAACTGTCACTTAACCATTAAAAAATCATACATAGATATCTAAGTAGTTTTAGCAGGTAAAAATTCCAGGTTAATTTAGTTTGATCGAATGAATGAAACAAACATATAATAATAACATGATGAAAAACAACTGATAAGCTAAAAAATCTAGATAAGCTTATATTCAATTACTTATCATTACCAGGAAAATTACTAACTGAATAATGAGATGTTTTTAGCTACAAATTTCATTTCATTCAAACATAATTTTACCAATATTGCTTTTTCTTTGAAACTAATTGTTATTAAAAAATGTTTTCTGTATGAAATAAAAAATATTTTGTGCCAGATCTGGTCTAACAGAGAAAGATTAAAATTTTCTTACTATTTCAGCAAGAAAATTACATATTATAGCAAATAAAAACAACAATAATAAAAAATATGAACAAAGTAAAGAAATTCTTTTTTTCACATAAATGTGCTAAAAAATTATTCAGGTTTTATAATATTTTTGATATTATATGCACTCAAATTCAGAAATATACTTACTATAAATAAGAGTTGTAATTTAATATTTTTATTCAATATTTTTCATTTTGTATCTTAAATTTACTCAAATAGCCTCCTAAAATTTAAAACATAAAAAGGATAAATTTATCTCATCAAGACTGAGAAAACATTGTGGAAAAGAATTATCGAATATTTTAAAATGTAACCATGAGCTGCAATACTACCAAGAATATTCGCTTATATAAAATTACACAAAGAGATCAATTCTTTAAGGATTAATCATAGATTTTGGAGAGATTGCCCTTCTACAATGTGGCTACAATTATTGCAACCTGGTTACCCAAAAAATAGGTTTTGACAACATACACAATAAAGTCATCTTATGAATTTATAAAAATCAAAAACTCAAAAACACCTAATATTTTTAATTAGAGTGTAAATGTCTTAAGTTAATCTGATTTAATAAAATGAGTGTTGATGATCTGAGTGCAAAACAAAACTCTATTACTTGCTTTGTGTTAATACAAGAATATATTAATTTCTTACATGTATTGAATGTTTAGTATTAGTAAATAAGGCGGACAAAGTAAACTCATCATATTTTCATTTTATAGATTTATATTGTTTATTATTTGTCTAGAATTAAAAATATTAATAATCTGATATAACTTTATCATTTAAAATATTTATTTCTAGCTTTAAACAAAAAATCAGCAGAGCTAAAATAATTTTATTAAAAAGGTAAGCTGTTATATTGAAGACTAAAAAGTGTTTGGACATATATATATATAAACAAATTTTTTTTAAAAAAGATTTAATTCCGGAAGCAAAATGTGCAGAATTGCATAAAAAATGATAAATATACACATGGGTCTCGTTTTTATGCAGTAGATAGGTTACTCAGAAAATGCGCACAAAAGAAATCACACAAAAATAGACTTAACTTACCTTGAAAAATGGGGGATATGTTCTGTAATTTTCAAAAATCACATAAAAGCAAAGCAACAATGTAAAATTACATTAAAATTTGCATAAAAAAACAAGGAAATAAAATATGACTAATAAAAAATTTCAAATTTGCAAAAAAAATTAATGCAAGACAAACTTTTTTTTACTTTTTTATTAACTACAGTATTTAATTTTATTCAAAACAATATATTTTTATGTGTAATTTACAGTATTTCACATTTTTTATACATGTACAGTATTTTAGATCATTATCGCTATTTGACAATATGCAGGTTCATTTGTGAACATAAAATATCAGATTTGTCACAAGAGGAAATACAACTAGTGTCAACTTCATTTTTTTAATTGCTTTTATAGTGAACTCTCCCAAACTAAAATGTTTTCCAATCACTGTTGATTTTTCCCATTTTGCTAAGTGATATAAAATTGAAATTTTTGCTTCTGAAGAAATTCATTTTCTTGGGTGTTTTTTTCTCTCCATTAGGGTAAACTAAAAGTTTAAAATAAAAATAAGAATTTAGACTTATGATAATAAAAATACATCTATTCACCACTGTTGGGCAAAATTTAATTAAAACTAACAATTAAAAATTAAATTCTCATTTTTGTCTTTAATTTTTTAATTTTCAATTCCGTTTAAAAATCAAATTTCATTGTTTCACATCACATTAATTTCAGATCACATTATGTAATTTTTAAATTGTTAATTACAATTAAAAATCAAATTTTAATTTTTAATTGTCAAATTTAATTGTGCCCACTGCTGTTACTCACCCTCTAAAAATAAACTTGTGGATACTAATTGTTTAATTGATTACATATCTTTTTTAAAAAAGCAAAAATATAATGTGATTTAAAATGCAAAAACAACAACTTGCTGAGTATAGGCATTTATAATGTTTGAACAGATTTACATTATAATCTTATAAAATTTAATGTGTGTATATAAAATGGAGAAATCCTGATTTTAAGTGAATTATGAACTTCTTTATTGCATAAAATCTATTACAGTACTATTATAAATTGCTGAAAATATTGAAATTATTAGATGGAAGCTGAACACCAATAATGTGCTATTACTTTAAATATTACATATGAGTGCACAAAATTTATAATATTTAAAGTAATAGTTCATTATCAGAGCTTGACATCTGATCTAATAATTTTTATCAAATAAAAGAAAACTGCATACACAGATATTAAGAAGAAATATGAATCGCATAACTTCAAAATTGCATTTAAAAAAATCCACATAAAATGAGACCCGAGTGTATAATGTAAGCCATTTATCATTATAATAATGCAAATAAATATTCTAAGAATATTACTAAAGGTTTAAGAACTAAACAAATCTAAGAATAAGAACTTATCATATTTTTAGCTTTAGGATGCAATGGAAGTCAAAGTTTTTGTTTACCCTCAGCAAACAAGAATCTGTTAATAAAAAGCTTTATTATGTATTTAATATGCAAATATGTTAAATTCTTATTCAAGGAGATTGAATTAACTAGGAAATTTGACAATCATCAGTTTTAATCAATTGTTAGTTTTAATATTAACTAAATTTTACATTTTAATTTTAGAATATCATAAAATGTTTTTTTTCTATTTATAATAAAATCTATCACTCATAAGTAGATCAAAGATAAGATATTTTATTTAACTTTTATTATTTTAATAAATAAAATGCAAAAAAAAAATATTAAAAAATATCAGTTTTTTTATGATTGTTAATATTATTAGGCTAAATAAAAAATAATTAACCAAAATATTTATTTAGAAGATCTACTGGAATAAGACTGATATATGGATTTTTTTAGTTCTCTAAAATAGTAGTCACAAATAATTTTATAACTTAATCATGGAACAATCAAGTCCAAAAATGTTGCTAAGGTAATTCACAAATCAGATGCTAGCTTGTCAAAAATCATTATAATTATATATATATATATACAATAATTCATCCACATTTATAATTTAGTTCCGAGCTGCAATTATGAATGCTCAAATTTATAGATAATAATAAATTGTTTAAAATATGCATTTTAAATGCACACACACACATATATATATATATATATATGACATATCTTTAAACATAAATCTATGTATATACTAAATATACTGTCCATATATAGATAGAAATAAAAATAAAATTAATTATAAAACAAGTTCAATAAATAGCTATAAATTATTATGCCTAATTGAAGTGAGTTGCTGTTTCATTTTTATTATCTTAGCACTGCATTGCATTATTTAATTCAATACTAATACTGTAATTAGCTCCATTAAAAGCATTAAAATAAAAGTGTATTAATTTTTTTATTTTTTATTTGATAAATTTTTAATTCATTGGATACATGCATATTATTTTCCACAATTATCATCTGCTTCCTTTAATTTTGAATTTAGAGCCTTTAAAATATATTACAGAACTATGCAATAATCATTTTTGAAATGTTATTTTTTAGGCATCTATCATTGATCAGTTATGTTCATGACTATTTTTCTGTAAGAGTAGATTTTTTTAATTTTCAAAAATATATAAAGTAAATATTGAGACATTTGATCTCCTTGTACATAATATTATATTTATGAGGGGAATATTAGTTTGATACACACACACATTTATATTTTCAAATTTTATTCTTATCTCAGTGCCTTTTTCATATTAGCTCAATCATAACTCACCCATCCATCAACCCAGAAATCAGACCGACTTCTTTCACTCTGGATGCATTTTTGAAGCATCCAGAAAACTTATTTTCAAGTAAGATATTTATAGCTCATATCATAATATTATTTTTTAAAGATATATATATATATATATATATATATTGCAAACTTCTATTTAATCCCAATTTTCTGAAACATATGACCAAATATATGTGTAAAAGATAAATAATCACAAGATGAGAATTTTGTGTTGAACCAGCACTCATCACATGGTCCCGATCACAATCTTTTATATATATTTTCATCATTTGTTTAAGATTTTAGTGATAGCAATTTACTATAGTTTGATTACAAGTGTCAAACTTTCTGAACTCACAGTTTTGTCACAATCGACTTTATAGAATTATATTAATAATTATTATTGACCATTTATTAAACTAGAGATTATCTATAGCCCAGATAAATTCTTTAATTCTCATTTGATTAATAGTATGTGTGTAGTATTATAGACAAATCAACATTTGAGTTTGCTTTTCCATGCTGATAATTTTGATAATTTCCACTTCACCATTCTTGATCAAGACAGGGGCTGAATTTTATCCCATTTTAATACTTTGCAGATTTGTTTAATTTTCAAAGATGTACAAATATTAAAATAAATATTGAGACATTTTAATCTCCTTGTCTGTAATATTATATTCATGATGAAAATGCTGGAATGACACTCACACATATATAGTAAAACATATAAAAAGTGTCTTAAATTTTTTGTATAATATTTTAATAATTTCTATAAAATTCAAAATTTTCCTTTTTTAAATATGAAAAGGAAGAAATGAAATAATATATTTTCTATTTTTTGATTTTGAAAAATATACTAATAAGTTTTAAGATAATCTAAAACCACATTTACTTTGGTCAATGTTAAGGAATTAAAAAGTTTTTTTGATGTATTTAAAAAAAATTTAATTGAGTTTTATGAATTTTAAATTAATGGCCTTGTTTTTTTTTTTTTAAAAAGGAATCTATTCGTTAGTCTATAAACTAATTTTCATTGTTCAACAAATTTTCTGGATTAATTAAAAATCATAGATATCAGGTTTTTTTTTTTTTTAAAAAAAATCCATTTTATTTCGTTTTTCATAGATATTTTTCCTAAAATAAATTTGGAAAATACAAAGGCTTCTGCATGTTCAAAATTCATTGTAATATTTATTATTACTTGCAATAATATTCAATATAAAATTTAAAAAAATCCTGTCTAAAAATATGAGAGATGAGCATCCAGAAATGATAATTATTAAAACCATATTTTCTATCTCTTATTAAAATGACCAAAAATACCATCTGTGGATCTCATTTAATTATGCTGAGAGGTTATTTCAGACATAAATTACTAGATGCTGAAAATTTCACTTCAAGCACTAAGGACTTTGTTTAATATTTAACATCAAAACTCAAAGAATTTAAACCATCTCCATGTGCAGGATAAAAGAATTCATAAAATTGTCAAGTAACTTCATTAATTAAGTCATAAATCATTATTGAAAAATTCATGTGCAAGAAAAAGTTATCCTTGATGTTTAGATTTTATACAGTGTTGCACAAAAAAATCCAATTTAATTCAATTTGTTATAATCTTTACTTTTAAATTATATACTCAGTAATATTTTAAATAATATATGAGATTTCTACTTTTGTACTTTTATTATGCATGTTTTTTTAAATATTATTATGACCAATCATTTAAAGAGTGTGATCATTTTTTTTTCTTTTGGTTGGAAAGCTTATAAAATAAAACATTTCATATTGTATAAATTTAAAAAAGTATGCATATTCATTCACATACAAAAATACTAGAATGATTTTAAATTGTTATGCACAGTAAAATACCACATGAAGGACGAAAATTTATAATTCATAGTAAAAAATCATCTAAAAGCAATTAATAAATTTTTTCATTTACTAAAGAAATTTGAGAGTGATTTTAATTTTGAAAGTAAATTATTAAATGAAAAGAAGAGGGGGTTGATAAGACAATGTTTTTTGACTTTCATTTTAAATATTGTTTTTTATTTCTTTATAAAATTAAGTTAGAAATATTTAATAAAATAGACTTGTTTTATTGACATTACATTACAAAATAATTTTAAAATATTGACATGTTAAAACAAAACGTTTTATCCAGTTGAATTAATTAGAAGATAAAGGATTGATTGTAATACTTTTCTATTTTGTTATATCTATTTTAACTTATAAATTAATGTATTGCATTTTTACTAATATATTTTGGAAAGTAACTTATAAAAAATCCCTTTATTTAAGAGTGATTTCAAATTAAATTAAATTAAATTTCTTTTTTTTTTTTTTAAATTAGAGAATGTAATGGAGAAAATAGATGTTAATTCTGTATTTGTTAATTCATAACTGTTTTGATTATTGCTATATAAAATTTAAACGTTAGTGCTTATTTACTCAGTATATTTCTTTATATATATATATCATAGTACAATACTAAATTTTACCATGAATTGGATTAAGTTAACAAATTGCTATGTATAATTTATTTTACTTACAGATTTTATTATGGTTGTATTTTTGAAATGAAATAATTTTTATTTTCTACTTTCAGTTTTCAATTTTTTACATTTTTCATTCTATATATGAATTCAATAAATGAAATCAATCTAAAGCTAAAATAATAGTTTTTTAAATAAACAGATATGACTCACAACAGAGATAAACAAAAGTAAATTGTAAATAACTGAAGGTTTCCTTTTAACCTATAAGAATGAATAAATAATGATTATTGTAAAATGTAATGTTTCTATATGTATATTGCAAAGGCATGATTTTAAATAATCAGAACTCTTTTTAAATAAATAAAATTAAACTTACAAAAAAAAATAAAAGAAATCACTGAAATATTAGAACAATAGTTTTGACAGCTACTTTTAATTTTCTTATTACAAAAAATCTATAAAAACAAAATGTAAATGATACCTACATATTTAGAAATGAAAATTTAATAAAGTTATAAAAAATAAATTATAAAAGATAAATACATTTTATAAATACTGAATATTTTATTTTTACATTATAAACAAAAAGCAACGGAACACAATCGTGTTAATATCCTTTCATTTCTGATCAATATGACTAGGTCATGCCTAATTAATGTTTTCTGGTTGCAAATGTTCTTTTTTCTTTAAAATTATTTTATGCCAAAAGTTCCTAACATCTATTTATCACAGTTAGATTGTATTAAAAAACTCACATATCAATCAAAATTTCTATTGCTAGAAATTAAAAATGGATAGTTGCCATTAACAGTAAACATTATAACTGCAAACATGCTTGCAGAATCTCAAGATAATCAGCAATAGGATTAATATTTATGGATTAATTAAACTGTTAATCAAATTGTTTTGAAACTTATGCAGGGGTCTCCACCCCCCCCCCATTTTTCATATTTTTCTTCAAGGTACTATTTAATTATAAAAGCTTTATTTTTGATCTTTCTGGTTTTTTTTTAAAATAAAATTTAAAATATAAGTTCAAATAAAAATAGTTTTACAAATAAAATGTCATGATTGCAAATAAAAAATAATAAAAATTTCATATCAACTTTCAATTTAAGAAATATAATTAATAAAAAAAGCTTATTATTCACTGAAATATTAAAATCAACTTTCTACAAAAAATAAAAGTACATCACCAAAATATATTAATAGTTTTTAACAATGAATACTTTTTATTTGATGTCATATCAATTTTTAGCAGCTAATTTGTTTTGTGAAAATGATTTATATTTAAACAAAAGCTATGTGCAAAACTCACATACTTGTTATGGAATAAATATTTAATGATATTACAAAAAGATAAATAGTAAACCTAAAAGTAAACAAAAGCTTAATTTTTTGTCAGTAATAATAATAATAATAATAATAATAATAATAATAATAATAATAATAATAATAATAATAATAATAATAATAATAATAATAATAATAATAATAATAATAATAATAATAATAATAATAATAATAATAATAATAATAATAATAATAATAATAATAATAATAATAATAATAATAATAATAATAATAATAATAATAATAATAATAATAATAATAAAGCATATGTTAAGCTTATGCAGATATTGTTTCTTGAGAAGGATTCGATTTCCTCCTTGAAACATTATTACTTTTTTGGAATAGTGAATACTACTGACATCTAGATACATTATTATAATTAAAATTGTAATTATATAATTGAGTTTCAATTATTAAAATTATAAAAAGCTTACATTTTCATTAAAATTTTTACTATCAGGTCGTTAACATAAACACTGACTATATAAACCACACTTGCAATTTCATTACTAAAGGAATCTAAAAATGCTGTACAACTAAAGCTTAAACATATTTTATATATAAAAATAAACAGAATATTATTCACGATAATTATTAACATTATTTTTAAGAAATCTTGGCTTCTGATATTCATTAATTCAATATTCATACAATTTCTATGATAACGACTCATTTGAAAGAATAATAGCTTTTTAAAATATTTATTAAGTCCAATGTTTTTTCATAGTATATTAAATTGATCTAGTAATTTGTTATATTTTAATAATGATAAATCTTTTTGAACTAGCAAGTGAAAACAGTATGCATGGAAAATACAATTTACTTAATCTTTCCACTAACTTCGGTAACTAATTTATAATAAGGATGTGCGGCTAAATAATTAGTTTTTTAGAGGGTAGATAGTAATCCATTATAAATATTTCTTATCTTTGGAGATGTGGAATAGTACTTTTATCAGTGTTGAACATATATGCGCGTACAAATACTTAAAATCAAATAGTGGGAATAATCAACAGATCACAATCATTATTATTAATATAATTACTCATCATTTCTTTAATCAAATTAGTTAAATATTCCACTGCTGAATGTGAAGTCCTGTTTCCATTACTTATTTGGTATTCCAATGTGAAGTCTGGATAAGCTGATCATCGTCGCTACACACGTAACACTACATTTTCATACTATTACAAAATGTAATACATAAGTGAAACACAGGCTTATTATATACCTGTGTCTATATATGTAATATATAGGGTATATGAGCACAGACTTTCACACGACCCACCGCTCTCCACTCTATCTAATAACATCGATACACTCAAGCACATATATGCTGAAAAGATAATTAATCACCAATAAACGTATTTCATGCTAAAACAGCAAACATCAGTTGGTCCAGATTATCATCTCCCACACATATATACTATAAGTGCTCAGATATATATTAAGATAGACAATCTTCATACTTTAATGGACAGGCTTCAATCTACTACACCCTCCAACTCTTCAACCGTCCATCCAATTGAAAATCTGATGATGGAATGCTCAAAGGCCACCCTAAGGAGTGTATCGGTGTTATTAGATAAAGTGGAGAGTGGTGGGTCATGTAAAAGTCTGTGCTCATATACCCTATATATTACATAAAATGTAATACATATAATTAATTCTCTCATTATTGATTAATGTTGCAACAATTACATTTTTATAAATTTTAATTATAAATAAATTGTAATATATGATTTCATTTCTAATAAAATTATTATCAATTTTTATTTTTAAGAGCTTATTATTCGGCCAAAATCATTCTTTCTTTTTCAAATGAAATAAAACCAATTTAATAAGAAGAAAAGTTTATATCCAATTTTTTAAATACTAAAATTATATATATATACGCACACACTTTTTGCAAGTAATAGATGCAGTTGAATTATAAAATAGGAGTTATACTTTTTACGTATTTTAGTGAATAAGCATTAAATTGTTCTCATCTACAATTTTAAATAGAGCTCCATTCTATTATTATTTTATTTATTACTTATTATTTTTCAGAATCTTGAAAAATGGCAATTGAGAGTTTATGTTATTATTAATATTATTTATTAATAACATAATTCGTCTTAGTCATTCATTAGAATAGAAATTACGAATAATATTTCTGTAGTGTAATTTTCATTATATCACTCTCATGCAAGGTAGATATTGGTTTTATCCCCTTTTAACACCTTGTGGAGGAGTGTAAGAATAAATAATAAACTATGACCAAAGACATAAAAAAGATATATGATTCCCAAAATGCTCATTTTGTTCTGAATCAATACTCATCAGTTGGCCCAGACCACTTGTCTTACACATATCTTTATCATAGTTCGGCATATGTATATAGATATCAATTACTACAGTTTAATTGATGTGCCAAACTTACCACACTCACAACTTTGATACAAATCACTTATGGACGAATATTAATAATTTTTTATTTCACTCACTAGATCAGAGGTAATCCACTTAATGAATAATGTGTAATTTTCACTACACCAATTTCAAGTAAGGTAAGGACTGGTTTCTATTCATTTTTAACAACTTGTGAAGGGGCATAATCATAAACATATAACTAAAAGACGTGAAAAAAATATATAATCCCCAAGACAATAACCATTTGATGTAAGAATATTATGAATTTTTATTAGTCATTCAATAGACTAGAGATTATGAATAACATATCTGTAATGTAAGGTTTAGTAAATAGTTACACTACATAAATATTACTTACTATATTACATTAAAAATATTTTTAGATTTTTTTTATTAACTAAAACTACAGCTTTCAGAGAATTCAAACCCCTAACTCATGACATGCTACTATTTTTAACTACCATAGAACAAAATTATAAAGAATGAAGTTTATTTAATTTTTCACAAGTTTATTATTTGATTATAATACAAGGATTATAATAAGAGGTGGGAAAGGGGGTTAAAATATATTTCCTTACTATTTGTGACGTTTCGCAATCATAGCCTCATTGATTTCTAAAGTAAAAAATTAACAGTTGAAAATTGCCATTTTTTAAAAATTAATTTCTTCAACACTTTTTAAAATTCTAATTAACTGAAACTGCGGATACAGCAGGAGGGGCAGTTGTAATTAATTTTAACTAATGCGTTTAAATTCAAAATAAATAGATAAATATGATTTGCATTAGAAACAAAATTATATGAAAACTCTAAATCATCAATTTTCAAATTTTTAGATGTGTCGTGCTCTATATGTACAGCAAATATGCACTATTCATTAAGACACAATTAAAAATATTATTAAAGTCAGTATTTTGGGGAAATTTTAATATTTAAAACAGCTGCTAATTAGTATGTATTTTTTTCAGTATAGATAAAGATAGAAGTAAATTATGGAGAAAACCCTCTTCTACTCACGATGAAGAAATCATCTTATTGCTATCCTAATTTTCTTTTTATAGTAAAACATCAGCACTCCTTTGAATAAACAGATTAATTTACAGTTATATATCCATTTAAAGGCCAACATTGTTTCATTAGCAATGGTTTTCTACCTAAAATCAAGTAAAGAATAGACAGATTTGAAACTAATAAAGATGCATTTACTAATTACTTTTTTGTCATTCGTTTAAATTTAGATGAATTTTGAAATCAAATTCTCTCTAAAATTCTCAGTTATCCTATATCAAGAGTAGCATTTCCTTTCCTGATATAGACTGCTGTATGATATTAGAAATCATTAATGTAAAGTAATCCACTATTAAAACTATTGATACGTTGTAAAAAAAAAATTCGTTTTTATAAGGGATAAATGTATATTAAAATTAAATATAAAATGAATAACGATTGTGCCTGTTTCTATTTTTTAAATAACCATTTCTATTATTTTGCAACAGTATCTAATAAAAAAATCAGAAATTGAATTTTATTTATCATTAATGATATTTTCTTCATTATTTACCCTTCACTTTAATATACCATAATCCAACAGCTAAACTATGTCATAATAAATATAGAAATATAAAACTACAACCAAACGACTTATACACTTAATTATTATTACTGTTCTATGTGGCTTATAGTTTAAAAAGCAAAGTATTAGATATAAAAAGCTGAAAATTTGTGAATTGAAACATAATCTGTTATTTTGATGCTTAAATATCACATGATCGTTTCATAATTAGAACTTATATTTAATAAACCAATTTGATATTGGTTTTATATTATATCTATTTAGGGTTCTATATAAAATTATTAAAATAGGGGTAGTAAATAATTTTATTTATTTATTGCCAGCTGATATGAAAAAACATTTAAAAAAATTTGCCTATAAATTAGAGTACAAAAATATTGGGTTTAAAAGCTAAATGTTTCTGTAAGAAGTATTACCATCAGATCAAGTTGAAATTATGTTTTGTCGTCTTGATGCTCAAGTATTATTAGTTCTTCTAAAAGGATCATGTGTCAAAAGAAGTTATCTTAAAAAGCAAAATCACTTTAAAGAAAAACTTAAATGTAGATTTAAAATGAAGCAGAAATAATGAGAGATGATACAAAATAGTTTATAAAAAAGTGTGGTGAAAATAACAATAAAATTAAAAAAAAAAAAACAAAGAAAGATCAAGAACAGGCAAAACTCTCCATACAGTAGTGCCACTCAGTGCAAGCCAGAGTAATTAATTGATGCAATAATTTTTGCCTGTTTTAGCAGCTTGAGCAAGAATAAGAAATGGTGATCATGTGATGTTTAATGGTTTAAAGATCAAGAACCTAAGTTGCTTTATTAAGTTAGCATAAAAATTAAATAAATTAAATGAAGATAAATTAAATATCTATCTGAAGTGAAGGTAATTGATGAACTAGAGTAATTAAAATGATTTACTATGTTAAAGTAAAATATTTAATGGGTTATTGAAAATAATTGAGCACAAAAATTGGTAAAGATTACTAAAGAGATTTTTCTCCAACCACGTTATCAATGTAATATTTTTTGTTTATTATAAATTTCAGAATGTAATAATAAATTAGTGGATTGACAAATGCATGTATTATTTTTAAAAATATGCATATTTTTACAAAAGGAATATTCTTCAATCTTAAAGCCAGACAATATATGATTGTTACATTTTGATTTACAAGTGTCAAACTCATTTCACCCACAATTTTTGACACCACCCACTTCAGATAAATACAGTAATGATTACCACTAATCATTTACTATTCATGTTGGGGGTCATTGTCTTGTATTATATCTTTATTTATAAGAATTTAAAAGAATTTGTGGAAGTTATCTATTATATTTATAAACAGTATCTGATTTTTATAATTGTTGGGTTTGCCTTTATTATCACGTTTTCAATTCAATTTAATGAAGCAAATTTAGAATCGATCTTTTTTGATATTTAAGACTCTTTCATTAAAAATAATGTTATCCTTCATACCTGTAATATACTTACTTATATTATTATTATTATTAAAATAGTAATCTTACAGAAAATAATAATCAAATTTAGTCAATAGATAAATATATTTTTGCTTTCCGTTTATTTAAAAGATATTTAAGGATACATTAAATATAAACCATCATTAATGTAATATTATTTTTGTAACAAATAAAATACTGGCTTAAATAATTTTTGTAAATTAAATTGAGTCATTTTGTCGATTTACTTTTATCATTGAAATTTATTCCCAAGCTTCAATGAAACTATTTGTT
This sequence comes from Epiperipatus broadwayi, assembly GCA_028023455.1. Taxonomy (NCBI): domain Eukaryota; kingdom Metazoa; phylum Onychophora; class Udeonychophora; order Euonychophora; family Peripatidae; genus Epiperipatus; species Epiperipatus broadwayi. The sequence goes on along the minus strand of JAQFVV010007529.1, from coordinate 20,782 downwards.
TGCCAAAAGATAAAACGTAGAGAATAAAAATAAAATTTGGAAAGCTGATAACTGCATTTACTTTGACTGAATAATGTTAGCAACGTGAATGGGGGGAAATAGAGTAAACAGAGAAATAAAAGAGACTTAGAATGCATTTGGTAAACTCATATTAATAGTAAACACAGTCTGTATTCTTATTTAAAAACTAAAGAATTTTAATCAATGTTTTAGAAACTCTAAAAATATAATAAAAACAAAAAAATGTTTAACTGACATTTATAATGATGTTTAAAGCATTAAAAAATGTAAACATAAATAAAACAATAAGAATATTTAGAAAATATTACATATATCATTTTTATTCTTTGTATATATATGTATAAATAAATTAAATGTGAACGTATATCAAAAAATACGAATTTATTTACCAGGTATAGACGGTAACCTAGGGTTATTTAAACCCTTGGTCGAAATAAAATTTTATTTTCAGATAAGTGAGAAATTTTCTAAAAAAAACTGAAGAAATTTCTTAAAGCACCGGTCTATAGCAACAATTATCATGATAATATTGGAGATAAAATGTTATTTATCTGTTTTAGATTAATTTAGATAATCAGGGTTGACTACATTAACGTTCCCGCATTGATAATAAAGAAAAATATATACTTTGTAATTCATGCTCCCTTTATTTCTGCTAAAGAGAGAGTCAATATTTATAGAAAGTGAGATAATGCTTTATTTTTAGATTTAATATGTACTATATATAATACTAGCTATTAATAAAAGTGTAGACAGTTCTTCAAAATATAGAAAACCTGAAAGTCACAAAATGCTGCGTTGTTTGACTTTAAATTCAATTCAATAGTTATTAAAAGGACATATTTTAAAGGAATTGTCAGATATATTATTTTTACGATTATAATTCCTTAATGGATTACTAATTTTTAAAATTCGAACTGATAATCAAACAATTTTTTAGTCATTGAGAATTTTTATTTAATTACTTTTATCGAGAGAGTAAAGAAGAATGAAATATTGTTAAAACTCTCATCATCCAAAACTACTTTCTTCTAAACTTCCTTCGTGGCTTCTGGAAGAGACTTTCCCCCTCAACTAAGCTATTTAAAAAACTTTTATTTACAGTACCGATTTATTTATTTTTTACTTACCTATTTATCTATTGATCACCCATTTATCTATATAGTTATTTATCGATAAAAATATATCCCTGGATATCGTTAATTATTTTACTCATCTATTTGTGTGATGTTTATTTGTTTATTCAACTTTTTCTCTAGACATCTGTTTGTCTACCCGATTATTTTTCATCTATCTAATTATCCATATTTGTCTGTCCATCCATTTTTATTCACCAATCTACTCCCTTATTACCAACCTGCTTACTTAACTTCATATCTATCTATCTATCTATCTATCTATCTATCTATCTATCTATCTATCTATCTATCTATCTATCTATCTATCTATCTATCTATCTATCTATCTATCTATCTATCTATCTATCTATCTATCTATCTATCTATCTATCTATCTATCTATCTATCTATCTATCTATCTATCTATCTATCTATCTATCTATCCATCCATCCATCCATCTATCCATCCAATAACAAATCTAAAAATTATTGCTGAATAAAAGTCTTTGAATTATTCTCTATTTATTTAAAATATTATTAAAGATGTAAATACTTGTTATTAGTCTGTTTTTATCAAGAATTACTCCCACACTTATGTATGTGCTGCATATTATCTGAACAAATTATAGAACCCTTAGACAAATGAAAACATTTTTAAAGATCAGAATAACATTGAAATTTTTGATGGCAATGATTTTAGGGTCAACAATTCTCAACAATAATGACTATTTTCATCAACAATGATAGAATGAACCTTGCTTCATAGCTAGTTATCCACATTCAATACACGGATGGATAGATTGATTAAATATCGACCGTAAAAAATTAAGCTTGCTTGAAATCTTACAAATGTCAAAATTTTGTCCAAATTTTATTAGAAAGTTTGATGGTCATAACAGTAGTTGTGCGATCATTAAATTGTAAGTTTCTCATATATATATATAATTTATATTCATTTCTTTTAAAATAAGCATAGTTCAAAGCTAATTTTTGTATTGTGCTTTCATTCTTCAATTAGGATTTTCGCAATTAAATTGCCAGTTCAATGTTAGAGAAGGACATTTTGCAAATTATTAATTCAAACACAAACTTTTTGTGGTCTTTAAGAATCTTTTTATCAGATGTTTTGCTAAAATTTCCATCATTAGGACACACACAAGCAAACCATATCAATGTAATAACATATAACATTAATAAAATATATAATTAATTATATAGCAACAGTCTAATTTAAAGCACGGTCATGATAATTATTTTCCATAGAAATTAAAAAACAATCGTAAATTAAAATAATCACTACTCTACACTTAACATTTATTTATCTTAGGCATGCTTGCGATAGTTTATATCTTTATTTACTTACGGAACTTCTATATTAAAATTACTCCCTCCCCCCATAAATTGTTTTATGGTGAAGTATTTTAAAATTATTAAAATAAAATAACTTAGATGTAATTTATAATGGTTTTTAAAAACAGGACGATACACATTACAATGATTTATGCTTTTGAAAATTATTTTCGCTCATTAGAATAAGCTAATCTTTTGTTTTCCAATAAATAATTATATAAAATATATTTAAATTAATTGTTTAACAAATTACATTTAATATAAAGTGCTCAAACAATAAATTCTTTCCACGAAAAAAAAAAAACCCTCATCAGCATAAAATAATGCTTGCTATTCTTTATGATTTTTAGAGACCATTATTTTTAAGTTTAACTTATTTTTGACAATTTTAAAATATGTATTATTTATGAAATTATATATATAAGGAAGATATTGATATCTATTTTGGAAATAAACCTAGAAATTTTAGTATGCATGCCCAAAACTAAGCCAAAATAAATTACTAGGAAAATCATATGACTAGTTTAATAAAATATTGGTTTTTAAGGCAAACGCTAAATATAATGATTATAAGTTTTAAAATGATCAATTTTTCACTACTTGCTTTTAATGTATTTTATGTTTTTTTCTTCAGACATTGTGAAAGAATAGTAGTTGTTTTTAAGGTTTCATTTTTGTTTGGTTGAATAAAATTGGTCATTTCTAAACATTGCAAAATAATATAAAGAAACTCAAAACAATAGAAAAAAATTGAAATGAGCTATATGTGTTAATGTCATATATAATTTAATTTATTATTATTAATAATTGTATATAGATAAGTAATAACTTATTATATAAATAATAAACAACTGTTTATACATTTGTTAATAATGAAATTTTAGAAATGCAACTGAAAGTTGATTGTACTTTTGAAAATTAGACGTTTTAGTAAACTTTTAAAACCTTTTTATATTTATTACTTTAAAAATAATGACAGTCTTAATATTATAAAAATATGCATTTTAAACTAAGTAAACTTTTTTAGAAAAGGGTAAAAAATTGACAAAAATATTGAAACTGAGCCGTTACCTGCAGTTGCGTTTTTTAAAAAAATCATTCCCAATATAATATCAATTCTGCTTGAAATAATTTAAACATTTTTTTTTCAAAATTTAAAATTAATTTTATATCATCATTAACCATCATTTTATTTATCTATCATCAAGAAAAATGCACATATTGTTTTATGTTACTTTGTTTAAACTGTTCCATTTTTTGCTTTATCCTTAACAATATGTATACATCTATACCCGGTACCACTAGGTTTTCATGTGTGAATTCACCATAGTGATCATCACAAATGTGTAGCTACTACATTAATTTACAATTGATTACAAATGTACAAAAAATAAATTTTCTTTTAAAAAATCACTATTTTCAAAATGTTAGTTACTTTGTAAGATTTATGATGTCATAAGATAAATGACTTTATATTATCCAAAAGAAAAATGGTGATATTCACCCTAAAAATGTACAATACAGAGTTTATTTGTTATGTACAACCCAGTATACATTACTGTAGAATACAGTATTTTGATTAAAAAATTAAAATATGATTAATATATAGTATTTTATTTAATTTTCATTCAAAGCACTTACAAGGCAAACAATATTTTCATTAATGACATATAAAAAGTAAAGATTTTTATTATTAATGATTACAAAAGCATGAACATGCATTTCATTCAGTACAATAAGTATGCCAAAACATATTTTCATGACATGCAACAATCAAATGTTTTAAAATGTGTACATTAATTTAAAAACTGTACATTTATTCACTTTTATGGATTAAAATTCTTATAAATAGAATTTTGCTTGTGGCAAAAATTATGATCATTGTAATTGTAAAATTTGGTTACCATAATTGCAAGTGATTTTGAAAAAAAAATTCTGTACATTATACAATTAATAATCAACTATCAATGATTAAAGTTATTAAAAATAGGTTTAAAAAATATTATTTACCAAATAGTATGTGCTTAGTTTTAAATTATAATATGATAATTTATTTTAGACATATACAAGCTAAAGGTAACATTAACTGAAATGTAAAAAAATACAATACTGAAAAAGAAGTACAAATTATAAACTACATAGAACTAAAACATATTTGGTTATATACTATACTATTAATAATTAATTTTAAATTGTGTACTGTATTAACAAAACTATTTAGTCAACTAATTTTGAATTCAAACTTTTCAGTCAAATCATCACTCTAAATCTAAAGTATTTTCAGTAAAAAAAAGTAGTGAGGGTAATGATTTTATGAATTGTGTAATTAATAATCAATTCTATATACCAAAAGTTACTAAATCTTTGTTAAAAATAAGTTACTTACTCAATTTTAAATTATATTTTGTAATCTGTTTCAAACATAACCAAATAACATATGGTATCATTGTAGAAAACTTAAAATAATGCAATACCAAAAAAAATACAAATTTCATTAGCATAAAACAAAAAAAATAAATTTTGTTCTTATACTATTAATAATTAATTTTAAATTGTGTATTAGCTAAAATATTAACTTGAACAATTTTAAATTAAACCCCCTATGAATGATAATTTTAGAAAAATCAAAATAGTTATTATTGTAAACTTTATTTTTGGCACAAAAAATCATATATTATGCATTTAATAATAAATTGTGTATAATAAAAATGCAATGGAAATAAATTTCATGCTCTTAATTTTTACTTAAATTACGTATTTCTGCTATTACAATGTACTATATTATTGGAAAAATTGCTAGATCGATCCAAGAAAATATCTACCATACATAATAAAAAGCGATATCTCATCCCATATAAACAGCAGATCTGAATTATATATAGTGTAAAAAAGTTTTAAATATTGATTACATATATATTTATATTAACATATCAGAATTTTTATTTTTACTTTTGTAGTTAATTGCTTGAGTAGGTTTTGGTAATGTATAATTTTATAATTTGAGTACACAAAATGATGATCAATAACAAATCTTTATTATCAGAACAGTACAATTAACTGAGTATTATTAAACATTGCTTTTTTAATTCTAAATAATTTCATACAAATAATATAAAACTGAATTTAAAAAAAAATGAAACTTCAATATGTTGTTTTTTCCAGCCCAATGAGAAACAATTCTGCAGAACACAAATAAATTATCAACTGAGCGTTTACTCTCCTTTTCTCAGTCTGTTTTATCATATATTTGCACAGCAAAACCACACATTTTTTTTTGAATATTAAATTTTTTATTTTACAAACTTTTTTTTAAATTTTCAGTTAAATAAAATATCAATTGAAAATATGGCAGTAACTATACCACTAACCATAACATCATCTTTTTAACATATGAATCAAGGAATCATCTCAACTTTCAATATGGACTATCTTCAACAACTAATTCAGCATCTTGATGACACTTTGGATAAGAATACCAAGAAGACAATTGTAAAACTCTGGAAGGACTTCATTATAAAAACAGGTGTTGATTTTAGTAAAACCACTAACATAACTATTAACATTTATATTGAAGAAAATCTGCCCACAACTCATTAGAAACACTAAAGTTGAAAAGGAACTTACTTCAATGATATAAAAAAATTCTATTTGACTTAACTAATTAAAGCAGGATTAATAGAAATTGATGATGACATTATTGAAGAGCGTCTGAAGTCACATATGAAAGAATTAAATAATGAGGAATTAATGCAACTGAATAAAGAAAAGAAAGACAATGAAGAAAAGAATCTGGGCATCAAAAAAGTGAAAAAATTGATTTTGTACCAGGTCATGAACAGCATAAAGTTAATGTATGAGAGCTTATAAGATGTGTGAAAAGAAAATTAAACAAGTCAACCATTAATTTTTTTCTTCTAGAAATTCTCAGCCATTAATGCCTGTGCATTTCCACCAAAAAAAAAAAACAAAAAAACAAAAAAGAAGATTATCAAAGTATTTTAAAGACAATGATGGATTCTTAGAATGAGCAGTTGATGTCTCAAAAAACTGAATGACAAAGAATTCAAAATCGAGGATTATAAGAAAAACAACTTTAAGTATTTTTTTTTTTACATATAGTTAATTTGCTTATCTTAAAATACATACACGTTTGAAGTGCACATCTGTGTAATACACACATTGTACAATTTATACATGCACATACTGTACATGAGGTGTTTTTTTAAAATTACTATATATAAGAATAAGTTGTTTGTTAATAAAATATGCACACTTTATGGTATAATTTTTATTTTTAAGGAATAAACTAATTTTTTCCCATAAAAAAATCATTATAATCCCATGTTTTTTACATGATATTCGATACTCTAGCTTTACAATAAGTTTTGGGAAACTAATTGTCCTCATTTAAGCGGGGTTAAGATGTATCTTTTTTTAAAAAAAAAAAAAATTTGTAACAATAAAGTATTTTTTTCCTCTTCTAAGAACTCATCCAATATAATTTCATTTTTAAAAATAAATATTCATTTGGAACTCATTTGTTTTCCGTACTTTTAAATTTTTAGTTCATTTAACCAACATAACTTTTTGATTTTTTAAAAAATCCGCATTAGCAAACTCTCTATGCTATTTTTTTTCCATTATTCTACTTTTTAATGTTGTATTATACAATGTTATTCTTCAAGCAGGCAAATTAATGAAGTGTTTTAAAACGATTTTTCCAGTAAATACTTATTACAGAAGTAATTTTCATTGTCTTAATCTAGTTAATAAGATTTTTAAAATTATATTACATATACTTTTTATTTTTTTATTTTATCTATGGCTGTCCTTTATTATGTATTTATAACTTTAGATTTACTAAACATGAACCTTATCATTTCTCGTGCTTATATGTAGTTTTTGGCAAATTTTGAATATATATTTTAGATTAATGTTATTTATTTTTAAATTATTATCTTTGGAAAATAAATATCGTAAATCCTTATAGAAATTGTACCTTTATCCTATACATAAAATTATCGAGAGATAAACTCTCCTATTTACTACTCAGATTAATGCAATGTTAAAACTATCAATGTAATAAACTAAAATGAATCTCAGTTGTGTTCTAATTTCTTATATGGACATTTAGATCAGACAGTAATATCAACAAGCATAAAAGTTAAACTAGTTTGAGATGTCCATGCAAGTCACTCAAATCGGTTTACAATCAAATTTTCAAAAGCTGAATTAATTGCTACTCATTTTAATAATCTTATGAATAAATAATAAATTATCAAATATATACAGTTATATTATTTATTACCAAACAATATGTAATGTTATTTGAAAAAATCTTAACTGATGTATATATATGTAAATGAAAGAAAGCTGCTAACTTTCCATGAATTGTGAAAATATTTCATTATCAAAAAAATTGAGAATAAAATAATATATCACTTTATTCTATGATTTCTACTTAAATAAAACTTGATTTCTAAATCAAGTGTGGGAATAAAAGTGAATTCCCAACTCAAACCAGGTGTAATCACAAAAATAATAATATAAACTTATTCTTAACCAAGAGGTCATCACATGCTATGACGTATGGGAAAAAAAAGATATAGGTAAAAACAACATCTTATTTTACAAGCCCATGCAAATAATAAATAGAAGTCAAATAATTAAATATTTATACAATCATGCTGAAGTATATATAAATGAAAGAAAGCAGACCATGAGTTAAGAAATATAAATGTCAAAAAAAATCAAGAATAGACTAAGTCTTGACAAATCAAAAATAAAATGATACACCATACACTTTAAGCCTTGGTTATTAAATAAAACTTGACAACCTTATTTAAAATTAAGGCTTAAAATAAAGTGTATACCATTTTAATCTTGATTTTCCTGTGAAATGTATATATATACATATTTATGTTCTAAAGACTCATGGGTAGGTCTGCTTTTTTAAATTTAAATATATTTTATCACTGTATTTATTAAAATATATATTATGAAATGAAAATATTTATTTCAAGTTTATTTTAAAGTAAGAAATATTAATTTAAGCTTAAAATATCAAATAGTATGTTACTAAGATAGTATAGTTCACTAAATATAACACAATAGGTTATATTTAAATTTAGCACATGTATAGACACACACAAGTTAGATAAAGAGAATTTTACTTAAGTTGAAACAAAATTCTTTTTTTAAAAAGTAAACAAAATAAAAAAAAATCTTTTTATGTAAGAGTTTAATATCATAGTAAAATAAAAGCTAATATTTAAATACTGTCTACATCTGTATTCTTGTTAAACAGATTATGTTAGAAGATTAGGATTTTACTTAAAATAAATTGGAAATCAGAAATAAAATTTGTATTATATATTTTATATTATCAGAATTAATTACTCTTAAAATAATCTAATACCTTTAAACCTAAGTCATATTTCTTTGTTATATATTTTTAATTGTAAAAATAGAAGATTTTTACGATAACTTTCTTTTGTTGTAATTATGAGATTAGAATTCTCTAAAAAACTTTTAATATCAATAGTGCACAACAGTCTCTCGTCATCACGCATTGTCAATGTAGGAGTTACTATCAAAGTAATGTGTAATTAATAGAAACCTCAGTGCATCTACAAACTTTCCATGCATTTTTAGTTTGCACATAGGAATTTCTTTATAAGAGCATATAAGCACTGTTTTATAGGAATGATCTCAATAACATTTAATTAGCTCTAATTAAATCATTTATGTCCAACTATATAGGAATCTATAACTAATAATTATCAATGATGAATATTTCTAATGTGTGTGGAAAACCGATTATGACAAAATATTTAAACCTAACCAAGAAAAAAAACACAGAATCCTGCACATAAAATTAAAATTTAAAATTCACATATAGAGATTGTTAAAAACTTCAACAAAAAATATACACAAAAAAATAATTACTTTTTTATGACTATTACTGGATTTTGCTGACTGCTGAATAAAATTGTATCATAGTCATTTTTAATTTATAATCATTTTATGAACATTATTTAAATTCTAAAATGAACTTTTTTTAACTTAAAAACTCATATTATTATTTATTTCATCATCTATTTTTTGATTAACATTTTTGTTATTTATTTACTTTGAATTAACATTATCTCAATTTTTTTTCATTATTGCGTAAAATAAATTTAATGCTAAATTATGTTATAATAATAATAATAATAATACTTTACCATTGATTTTGTTCATTTTAAAACATATAATAAATATCAATCATCTTCCTAATACTTAGTTAAATTATTAGTGTTTGAAAGATATTATTTATATAAAATTAGATAATGAATAAATTAGAATATGTCATTCAAAATCATTATTAAAAATTGATATCAATGAAAACTATCCGCATTTAAATATTTTATTAGAATAAATATTAAAAGGAGGTAAAGAAAGCTACAGGATTTAGATTTATCGGCAGCCTGTTGTAACTATGTTTAAAGTAGGTTTGGTTTGTTAATTAAAAGATATTAAATAGATTTTAGTTATAGTATATATATATATATCACAGACGTATTTACATAGTAAAAATTTATTTGTTTTATTTTCACAGATATATTTTGAAGAATACCTACAGTTTATTGATGATTTATGCACATAGTCTTTAGATTTTGTTGTAAAGTTTTATTATATTTAGTAATGATTTGTGAGACTATATATTTTTTTATATACGGCAAAGATTTTTGAATTAAGTATGTAGTTAATTATTGATTTGTATGATGATGACATTTTAGTATTTTATTATATATGTATTTTAGGAGCATTAAGAAGGTTTAATATTTATATGATTGGTTATGTAAGATGTTTGATTTGAGTCTGTGCTAGTGGTTCTTACCAAGGTAATATGTTCCAAAGTTATACATGCACATATACCAAACTTAGCTTTAACATACATAGCCAGTTGATTTTTGAATAAAATGACTGATATATAGAAAAATTGTATATCTTAGTATACATAATATAATGTTTTAGAATTATTATCCATTGCTATAATTTTGAATTATAAATAGTTTGATATAATATGTTGTAACATAATTATATATTATAGGCAACTATATCATTGATAGTAGTTTATGACTTTAGGGATATATAATTGTATATCATCACAAGTAAGTGTTAATTTTCCTATATAAATATCAGCAAATAACCCCAATGAAGATTGATGTTTAAATTTTATTAATCATAAACAAGAGTAAAAAATTCTATATGGTTATCAGCAAATAAAACAAATGTAAAATAATATAAAATAGAAATTGGAGCAAAGTTACCAGAAGACAATAAAAGAGATTCAATAGAAAATGAAAATTATAGCAAGATTCAAAAGGAAATGACTAAAATTAGAAATTATGTAGGTGCGGTTAAAAAGAATTTGCAGAGCAATTTATGGAAAATACAGAGAGAGAGAGAGAGATAGAGAGAGAGAGAGAGAGAGAGAGAGAGAGAGAGAGAGAGAGAGAGAGAGAGAGATATTCAAGAGGAAACTAATTAGGTATAAAAAGAATTTAGTAAGATGAAACATGATTTCAAAAAATAAGCAAGAAAAGCCTCTTTAAAAATGACATTAAACTACAGGAGCAGAACATAAGTGTTAGTAAAATGGGTTAGCAAAACATCTGAACAATCAAGTAGAAATTATCAATGATGAAATTAATCAGATATCTATTAACAGTAATGCTGAAATGGAAAGGAAAGTGCACAATGTAAAAGAATAAATAGTGAAGATATATAAAGAAATATAAAATAATTTTGGGAATAAAAAATAAGCAAGAAATAAAACAGAGTTGCTACACAGAGGTAAAAGTGAATAAAAATAATTTTGTAAATAAACAGAGCATTCATGATAATAAAATATATAATCTTACAGTATGTGGAAATACAGAATCTTTTGAGGAAGAGATGAGAGATGCAAACCAAATAGTAGCCAAGTGTATCAGATAAAAACATCCACGACTAATATAGGAGAAAACCCTTTGATGAACCTGGAAAGCATAAAAAACTTTCTCACCTCCAAAAAGGAGAGCAGCCATAGCCAAAAATTGGTAGCTTGCAGAGAAATAAAACATCAAACATTTGGGGCATGATATCCTGTGCACTTTCTGGAGTGAGAAATGATAGGATGGAATCACGCAGAGAATGTCATAAGAGAGTGTTCCAGTAGTTTCAGGTAAAACTTATATTCAGTTCATGAATTGTCATATATCCAAGTTAAGGTCTAGTATGGTCATTCCTTTATCTGAAGGTCAGATTACCCACACTTTACATTATAATATACCGCCCGTGGTTTAACAAATAATTCTAGGAAATAAGTGCTTTATAAAAAATGCATGAACTATTAGCTATAGGCTTTAACAATATATAAAAAGAATCTCTTGATAAAATCAAAATAGATCAGCCATGACTTCAAGCTGCAATTAAGATCTCCAACACAAAAGTGCAATCATACAAGACAAAGAGAGCAAAACCTCAATACACGTCAAGAGATAGAATTCCAATATATATATATATATATATTAGAACAGCTAATGATCCAAGTCCTATCAGCCCATTTAATTTAACATAGCAAGATAGACTGAAAGAGCAATTTAGGGACACTACTAAATGAAGAAGAAAAAATGATAATGAAACATGGATATCCATTATTTATTTTGAATATATCTAAAATAAAAATATAATTAATTATAAAAATAAATTGCGTTTTGTTTATTAAGTTAAAAATTTCTTTTTCTTTGGAAAAGCAAAAATCAGAAGTTAGTTAAAATTTTTCTTTACTGCATCATGGAGAATTTGAAATCGAAATAATTAGTTCAAATTTATTTTAAGTGTTGGAAGAAAAAGATTAAGGTTCAAATATCAAACTGTTTTTTGGTAAGGTAGTATAATCATCCAAATATAATGTAATAGACTATATTTAAATTTAGCATATATACATGTATATACATGTAAGATATAGACAATTTTATTCAAGTTTAAACAAAATGGTTATACTTGTTTTAAAAAAAGAATGAGAAAGTTTTCTTTTCTTTTTATATGAGTTCAGTACTTTAATAAAATAAATGTTAACAATTTCAATACTATCTAGATCTGTATTCAAGTTTATACAGGATATATTAGAAGATTAAGGTTTTACATAAATAAATTGGAAATTAGAAATGAAATTTGTATTATATATTTTTATATTATCAGAATTAATCACTCTTAAAATGATCTAATACTTTTAATCTGTAATGTGAGGTATACATCATATTTACTTGTTATACATTTTTAGTTTATTTTATAAATAAGTAAAAAATTCTTTTGTAATTATGAGAATAGAATTCTCTAAAAAAAATTTAAGTAGTGTGCAACAAAAATCAATTGGTCTTTTCTTTTCTGAATCTCTTGTTAGTCATGCTGATTGTCAATATAGGAGTTACTATCAAACTAATATGCAACTATTGGAAACTTAACTGAGAAGTTTTCCATGCATTGTTAATTTGCACATAGAAACTTCTTTAGTCTCTGCAGCATCTAATTAGCTATAATTAAATCAACTATGTATCAACTATACAGAAATCTATGAATAAGAATAATGAATATTTCAAATGTGTGTGGAAAATTAATGTTGACAACTATTTCAAATACAGAACTCTTTTAAAATAAAAATAAAAACTGTATGTGAAGAAATAAATACTCTTATTAATGCCAATGAATTTTTCTTACTGCAGAATAAAATCTTAATCTGATGTAATAATATCAAAATCATTTTAATTTATAAACATTTTATGAACTTTATTTAAATTCTAAAATGAGCTTTTTTTAATACCTAAAGACTCTTATTATTATTTATGATCTATTTGTTGATTAACATTTTTTTTCATTATTTCTTTTGAATTAAAATTACTGTGTAAAATATATTTTATGATTTAAAGTGTACTATATAAGCAAGTTGTGAGGGCTAAACTCGGTTAATTTTTCATTTAAAAACATTTAATGAGAATCAGTAGTTTGACTCGTAGAAACCCTCCACCTAATACTTAGTTAAATTATTATTGTTTGACGATAATCTTATTTATGCAAAACTGGATAAAAAATAAATTGGAATATGTCAATGAAGATCATTGTTTGAGATTGATATCAATAAATATCTGGATTTTAAATAGTTTATTAGGACCGATATTAAAAAAGAGAAACGAAAGATAATGAATTTATCTGAAGCCTGTTGAAACTAATGCTTGGAAGGAGTGGCTTTGCTTTATTGATTTGTTTCAAGTAAGTTTAATTTGTTAATTAACAGTTTTTCAAATAGTTTTTAGCTATTGTACAATATATCTATGTTGCAAATGCATTTATATAGTTAAGAATATATTGACATAGTTATATGAAATTAGTAATATATTTTCAAATTTTACATGCTTTATTCTTACAGATACATTTTAATACATATCTTCAGTCAATGATTGAAGCAAAATTTTATTTAGTAATGATTTTCATTAACACATTTTTATATGTAAATCAAGTATGCTCAAATTTAGTACATGGTTAATTATTTATTTGTATGATGATGATTTTCCATCACTTGAATGAATGCATATCTTTAGAAGAAAAAATGTGTAATATTTATACAAGTAACTATTGCATTGTACAGGTTTAACACCTGCATTTATATGTGTAATATATGCAGGATTCGAACCCAGACTTTCACACAACCCACAACTCTCAGTGCCATCTTATATTGCTGACCCACCTGATCACACACATGTTGAAAAGATAAATAATCACCAATATGCGTATTTCGTGATAAACCAGCACTCATCAGTTGGTCCAGATTATCATCTCCACACATATATACAATCAGTATTCAGATTTATATTAAGATGTATTAATTTATATATAAATAGTGCATAATAGGTCTTCCCATCCCTCACATATGTATGTATAAATAGATTATTCTCCTGTATAAAAGGGGTCAGAATGACTAAATGTCAACATGGGTAGGATGACAACCTTGGCACTAATGTAGGCTTTGAAAATTTCATCATCAGATTTTCAATGAAATGGAAGGCTGAAAAGTTGTGGGTTGGAATAGGTTGAAATCTTTCCATTAAAGTATGAAGATCAGCTATCTTAATATAAAGATGAATACTGATTATATATATATATATATATATATATATATAGTATTACCATATCCATATATATATATATATATATATATATATATATGGAGATGGTAATCTGGACCAACTGATGAGTTTTGGATTAGCATGAAATATGTATGTTGGTGATTATTTATATCTTTTCAACATGTGTGTGATCAGGTGGATCAGCAATATAAGATGGCATTGAGAGTTGTGGGTCATGTGAAAGTATGAGTTTGAATTCCACAAGTAACTATTGTAAGATGCTTGACTGGAATTTGTGCTAGTGTTGCTTGATAAAATAAAAAGTTCCAATGCAATATATATATATATATATATATATATATATATATATATATATATATATATATATATATATATATATATATTGTACCGAGACAAAGTCAGTACATGTATATACCCACACACACAAGCAGTGTAAATACTCTATTTTTATTTACTTTCAATTTATGATAAAAATAAATGTAGTTTTCTTTCAATGCTTTATAAAATACACTATAAAATAAAATGTTAATATTTCTGATTAAATAATTTAAGGCTTTCATATAATCTATTATAATAATATTCTCTAAAAAAATAAAATATAAAGCATCACTAATATGCCATTTTAAATCTCAATAAATGATTTCTACTTGTATATGCCGCGGGGGTAATTAAAAAGGAGTTTATTTTAAATTATAACTATAGCGAAAGTTAAAAGCTTATAGAGGTGATTTTGAGATTAAATGCTCGACTTTTAAACTAATGTAAGTTAAATTGTTATCTTAAAACACGCACGCATGTATGTATAAAAGGTGAATAAGTATGAATTTTTTCTAACTGAGATTGCAATGTGAGATTGCATAAACCTAAGATTGCCTCAAGCATATGGATTGAATGAACATTACGTAGGACACGGACCCCAATGACAACTCAGAGAATATTGAACTCTGGGTGGAGATTGGATCCTCAGATAATAACCAACCCATATAAATATGACTCTTAGTCTTTGTCTTTATCTCGGTTACAGTTTTTTTACATTCTTTGTTTTGTTTTGCTTATGCTTATAGTTTTTTTTTAAATTCCTCCGGAAGCTACAACTAGAACTTTCTTTTTTTGCTATCCGGTTTATCCAATATGACCACTGTGAAATTAACCTTTAGAGTGTCGATCGTCATGATGGGCTAAGAAACCCCTCAGTGATTGATCGATGCTCCGCTGCCAGAACATCTCCACAGCTATGAATGATCAACAACAGTGCCGTCCAAACATCGTACTCCAATCAGTCCAAGGATGTTGTTCCATTTAACATACAAGAATCGTCCAAACATACTACACTGAACTTATATAAAATGAATAACCATTTATTATGGAACAGTATCCAACAGGTTCGAACCCTCACCAAATTAGAAGCAGCAGAAGACTACGCAAAATCCTAGGTAAACACTTTATTTCTTTTATGCTCCCATTCATTCTTTACGTAGACTTTAAAAGGCAATCTCATAATTAATTAAATTCGCCTTTCGTAAATCAAATATAAAATGATCCGTAATCCCTCATATTTGAATCTTAATATTTTGATCTCAACTTTCGTAAATAAAAAAAATATCAGATGCTATATAGTTCCTCATATTTAAATCTTAGGACTTTTCCTGTTATGAACTTTGATCATAATTATTATTTTCTTTCGCAACTAAATTATAACACACACCTAATTTCAAATGTAAAAGAAGGAAATATATTATATCATCCATGTTTATTATGCATAATGTTCTTTTCTGTGCGAGTGCGAGAATGCGTGTATGTGCGTGCAAATAAAGCTATTAATTAATGTTTCATTTTTTTATATTCAATAAATTCTTTTTTTATTTAAACAAGTCGAGCATTCCTCAAATCATTCTCTATAATTAAAATATGTTTTTTTTTAAGTATTATAATCAGCATTTATTCATGCGATTAATTATTTTACTTTTAAATTTGTCTTTCTTATTTTTTTTGTTTTGTTTATTTTTTTAAGTTTCATCGTGCCGTAAGTCACGATGTTTATTTACTATGTAGTTAAGATAGGTTTAAGAGTTGGGAGGGCCTATTATTAATAAGTATAAGTAAATGTCAATAAAGCTAATATGAATAATTCTATTGGACTGTATGATAATGGGGGGATGATATTATAAGCTTCTAATTTTTTATATAAGGATGCATAAGTCAAACATTCGTATTAGTCGCCAAATAACCAATGACCCGGTCCAATATTTGGACCGATCTGTAAATCAACCAAGCTTTTTCTCCATTGGTTATTATTGTGTCTTTTACCAGAATGATATTCTTGAAACAATTTCATCGTGACCCTGAGTGACCCTTATTGGTCCATGCTGGGAGTTTGAGCTTATGGGCGGGGATTAGACTTCGAAATCGTTTTGATATGATGTAAGGTGATGCGAGAAATTAAATTGTAATGTGATGTGATGATGTGATGTGATGTATTATGGCTTCTCCTTAAACGAAGTCAAGAATATCTCAGCAATTAAGCCCAGATAAACCTGTTAGCCACTTTCTTTTACATTCCCCACTCTAAATTTACCCATAATCTGCTCTATCCCATTTCCACAACATAATTTTTGTCAACTCTATAACCTTTATATCTAAATCCCCCTTATCTTTTCCCAAACCTAGCATAAAAACCAATAATTCACTTTCTGTATAATCACTCTTTTCATATTTATTTTTCCACAACTTCATTATAGGAAAATAAATAAAGCTTTATGCTATATCATGTTTGTTTCGGAGCTCTCAATCCCTATATGGACGGTTGAATAAGGTGACCGGTCACAATATATATATATATATATATCAAACTTAGCTATAATATTATAATGAATTGTTAATTAAATAACATGATTGAGTTATTGACTGACTATTGAAATATGGTTCATGATGGTATTCAAAAAGACATAGAGGGAAATGTTTATAATGACGTGTACATGATATAAGGTTTTAGAATTATGATCCATTGGTGTAATTTTATATTATAAATACATTGAATAGATTTTAAATTATTCAAGTAAATTATAAACAATAGCTAATAATATTTATAGGAATCTACATATGTAAAATCCATGTGAATGTTTGTCCATAAAACTGTGACATGTTTTCTGCAAATGTTTGTCCCCAAGGCTGTCACATGTTTTTGTGAATGTTTGTCTGCTAAACTGTCACATGTCAAATTATTATGAAGCCACCATTAATAGTTGTCCATAAGGCTGTAAAATTTTCATATCAAATATAACAGATATATTTAAAAATTTAAATTTTAATTAATAGGCATAATTTGATTATGAGTAATTCCACAAAGCAAAAAAAAAAAAATGTTAAAACAACTGAATTACAAAAAGTAATTCTTCCATTAATAAACCATAATACAAAAAATGACAGCCTTTATCACATTTATTTATATAATATTAAAATCCTTTTGTTTAATTTATATTAATTCTTAAAAAAAATTGTTAAGGCAACCAATTAAAAGAAACGCCAGACTTTCCAAAGGCTGGGAACAATAACTTTACAGGCTATCTAGAAAGTAATTCTACCATTAATAAATCGTAATACAAAAATTATGACCTTTGTACATTTATTACATTTATTTATATAATAATAAAATGTTTTGTTTGATTTACATTAAAACTTTAAAAAATCTGTTAAAGTAACCAATTAACAAAGTCCATGACTTTTATATAAAGGCTAGGTACATCTGGCATTATAATAATAATCTTAATGAATTTAAAATAATTTTTTGGTATCTGCTTACTTTGGTATATCTTTTATTAAACATTGTTTTTATTATACAATTATATGCTATGGACAACTGAATATTTTAATGAGTTTATAATTCTCTGCAACCTGGACATAGATTAAATTTTTGATAATAGTTGAGGGCTTTGGAGAATATATGATTTGATGTTGTCATTGGCGAATGTTAATTTTTCTTTAATAAATATCAGTAAACTCCAAATAAAAGCTGATGTTTAAATTTTAACAATCATAAATAGGAGTAAGATATTCAGGTGGTAAATCTTGTCACACTTTCAGTGATGAATGTTAATCAAACCTGTGAATTCTCAGCTAACCATCATAGTACATATATATTATGATACACTCTTTAAGAGAATTCATTTGAAAGAAAACTCAATCAAATAAAATTAATTACTAGCACAAAATGTACCTATAATTTTAAATGGAACAAATAAATTTTCTGACAGGAAATTTAAAAAAGTAGGATAAGAAATTATGGAAGTTATTATTCCATAGCTAAGTCAATTTCCTAAAACTGACACAAATTTTAAGTTACCAATGAATTACAAATGAGACTTATTGGTTTGTTTGTCAATTAATCATACTAGCTATGTTTTTTCTTTCTTTTTATTTTTTTAGGAAAACTATTTATTTCTGTCAATAAATTAGAAAAAAACATTTTTTGTTTTATTCAATATATAGTATATGACACTAGATAGATTAATTAATAAAAATAATAACATTACATTAATTAAAGAAGAATTACTCTTATTCTAAGTTAGATGGCATTATATCATATTTGAATAGTATTTAAAAAAATATTAATTCACTTCCTAGAAAAAGATATTGGCAAATAATTAACCACTCCTTCATTATTTAAAAGTGATACAGATTAATTTAATAAGATTTAAAAATACATAAAGGGTAAAAATATGAGGATATAATTATATCATTTAAAAATCAATATTTGCCTATGCTGTTAGTGTAAATTGTGACATTATCATTTTGAAAAATAATATTATTGATTGAAAATAATATTTATATTATAAAAAAAAAGTACAACTCAAAATGTGGAAATAATTTGAAACTATAATATATCCCTGCAGAATAATAAATAAGGGCACTCATGATGTACAGTAGATTTAAGTAGATTGCTAAGATTATTTTAAAAATTAGCAAAAATGTAAATGATGCTTTAATATTATTATATTACATGCTTTTAATTATTTATTTTTTGATCAGAAGATGAGTCATGAATAGTTCCAATGGATGAATTACATCTACATTTTTTAAATGATTTTATTCTTTTGCTGCATTGATTTCAATAACATTAAATTATTTGTAAGCAATCATTTTATAATAATCACTTTATTTCATATTTTAGATGGATCTACTTAAAAATAAAATCTTTTTCACTAGGTGAAAAGTAAGTCAAACAATAAAAATAACACTATTGCCCTAATATTCTATATTACACTAAACATAAACTTTCTTTTCTGTTTAGCTACAGATTGTACTTGAGTTATTCACAACCTAAAAAATATTTGAGATTTATTTTTCTCTACCATTTTTCCTTTATTGACTATACAGACACAAGTAAGGAACCAGAAAAAAAATAACACATACTCTATTTGGAATAACAAATTGTCTTAGTTAAATGATGTTATATACCATTTTGTTGGACATTTTGTAAATAATGTAAAGAACCTGTTCAGAAAAGTATAATTTTAAAATTTAGAGTTTATGAAGAAATATTAAAATAAAATGCTATTTTTAAAAAGAAAAGATTTTCTTTTTCTTTCGTTTTTTTTTTTTTTTTTTTTGTCCAGAGAACGAATGCTCGTGTGTTATATATAAGTTCATGCTTAACTCAATTATCAATTGTTCCACTGACATTAAGATTTAATAATAAAATAAAAAAAATATTTAAGTATTTATTCTTAACTTCAAATCTGGCATTTTATTTAAAACTTAAATGTATATATAAATAGTACATATATGTTACATAATAAAATAGTCAAATAAAAATTTATATTTATAAATAATTTCATAAGAGATAAAACACTTTAGACCAATAATAATAACTGTTAGTTACTATTATAATATATATATATATATATATATATATATATATATATATATATATATATATAAAATTAAGAGCTATGTAATAGCTCTAAACAAGCTTTTTTTTTTTTTTATTTATGATAAATGCTACTACAAGAGAAGGCATTCAAATCATTTTATTTTAATGCCAGATTTGAAGTTAAGAATAAATACTTATATATTTTTTTTATTTTATTATTAAATCTTAATGTCAGTGGAACAATTGATAGTTGA